>APFE030172361.1:0-18235 GCA_000404065.3 Pinus taeda
TTACGCAGTGCATTATATTAGATATCATTTTTTGGGATTCAACTGCGTTAAGTAAGTCATTCAAACGTATGACCCTTTCCATGAGAGGTAGTCGTAACTGACTAATTTCTCATGATTTTTGATTAGTTCACTTAGCACTCATTGCATCGGGTGATGCTCACAGGGGTGAAGAAGTGGGATTGAAACTAGTGAAATGTGGAGAACGAATCACATAGCATCAATCATCACTTCCGAGGCTTGCACCCGGTAACCAGGACTTCCCAGGAGGTCACCCATCCCAAAACTCCTCTGGCTCAAGCGCGCTTAACTATGGAGTTTCTCAATCTAGCTGCAAAAAACACTTATTAGCTCATGCATTCATAAAAACTCTTCAATAGCTTATCAAACCATGAATAAGATCCATAACAAGTATCATGTAATAAGAATGTATTGTGCCTATAACCATCATTTAACCATAATAAATCCATTACAAACCAGTCATAAAATTAACACAATAACCAATAATTGTGCTCATTCATCTCAATAAGAAATAATACATAACAACATATGCATAGATCCAACCAAGTCAGGGACTTCCACATGCCACTCGACCATAGATTGGGTTGAACCAAACTTTCTTTTAGCCAATCACCCCCATGCCATATTCCAAGCATGAATGTGGGATCACATGGGATAAACCAAAACAAGGAATCCATAGGTTAAACCACATCTACCCTCATGCCACAATGATTTCACCTAACCCATTATAGAAATCACCAAAACCAACACAAGCTTGGATGCCTTGGGATTTCTTCACCATACCCAGAGGAATTTTCTTGTTTCTACCCTCCTATCAAGAGATTACCAAAGAAAAACATCTCCACTCTCAACCCTTGGGATTTTCCCGAGACCACCTCAACTCGATCCAAATCCACTAGCACTCCAAATCTCAACCGAAATGAAAACCCACTATACCATGGCTATCCAGGAAATGGCAAGGAAAGGTTATACATCACTATCAATCCAAGAAAATCCCATGACAATGACAGCAAACATGACCATTAAATCAATGCATGAACCATGCATTCACTTCCCAACGAGATAATCAAGCATGCAACCTGTTACCTACAAAATCATCTTGCTAGTTTTTCTTCCTTACTTGTTTTCTACCCTTTCTTTCCTTGCTTGCTTGCTTGTTTCTTCCTCGTGTCCAAGTGCTATTCCTCTTGCTTCTCCTTATCCAAGTTCTATCTTTCTCTTTTGCTCTTTTTTCCAAAAGTGAATGAATGAATTCTCTCCCCCTTTTTCCTTCCTTTTCTTTTCCTTTCTCTTCAATTTCCCTTGCATGCATATTCTTGTCTCTCCATCTTCATTTTCTCTTTTTTTCCTTTATTTCTTACATTAAATTGAGATTTGTTTCCTTTTTCATTTTCCAATGCCAATTTCCATAAACAATAAATAATTAATGGCAAGTGGATATCAACATAATTTTTTTCCCTTCATTCATCTTGGAATATGTGTCCCATGACCTTAGTCTTTTATTTTGCCTTTATAATGCCCATTTATTACATAGAAACTTAACCTGGGGTTGTTATAAACATGCCATTATAATTCCATTATTTTTCCTTTATAATGCCCCCATTTATTACATGGAAACTTAACTCGAGGTTGTTACAAACCCCTCCCCTTCGGGGAACACTATCCTCGGTGTTCTATGACACTTATAACTAGACAAAACTGCTTAAAAACATGAAAAAAATATTGCTTATGCAGCCTTATAACACAACTCGATGCAGTATTTACAATGACATATTGCTTATTGGAGCTTTATAACTTAGCTCGATACAATATTGACAATGATATATATATATATATATTATATATAATATATATTATATATATATATATATATATATATTTATATATATATATTATATATACTATATCAAAGACACATTTTCTTCAACCAGCAATTAAAGAAGGATATAATGCATGTATTTGATCATCCACCTCTCATGTAGCTTCATTAGGCCCAAAGTGCTTCCACTACACTTTAACTTTCTCTACTGCTCGATTCTAGAGCATGAGATTATTTCGTTGTAGGATGCATTGAGGCTCTGGTTGGAACTCTCCTTTTGGTTCCACCTCTGATACAGACCAATAAATCAAAAGACCCACAATATCGAGATGCCAACTTGGCACATCACCCAACCTTCAAGGAATTATTCTTGGGCCTGATATGCAAGTATACATGATCTCCAACCTAAAACTCCTTGAATATATTATGCTAATATGCATAAATATTCTCCCTGTCTTGTGTTACCTTTAAATTCTTTTTAGATGACCTGCATCTCCTGCTCCATCTCTCTCAACATATTTGATCCAGTCAACACCCTACTCACTGGATCACTTCAGCTGGTAGGAGTATTACAACTCCTCCCATAGAGAGCATCTAATGAACTCATCTTTAAGGATTACCAATACCCATTATTATAAGCAAACTCCGCCAATGGAATATACTCCTCCCACTTCATCTATTGGTGCATGACATACATCTTCAACATATCCTCAAGAATCTTGTTAATCCTCTCTTTTTGTCCATTTTTCTATGGATGATAAGTTGTATTGAAGGCTAGAGTTATCCTCAAGCCTGAAATCAACTCCTTCCAAAGCTTGGAAGTGAACTTGGCATCTATATCTAATATAATCCTCTTGGGAATTCCATGCAACTTTACAATATCCTTAATGAATACTTGAGCCACTTCGCTAGTTGAATTAGTAAACCTATTGCAATGAGGTGAGCTACCTCTCTCAGTCTGTCAACCACAACCATGATGGAGTCATGTTTCCTTGATGTCCTTGGAAATCCTGTAATGAAATCCATGGAAATGACCTCCCATTTCCATTCCAAAATCGGAATAGGCTGCAACAAACTAGCTAGATGCTTGCATTTAGCTTTCACCTGTTGATAGTTACATAGGTCCAAACTCAGCCACCTCTTCCTTTAAATTAGGCCAATAGTAGAACTTCTTGATAGTTGCCAAGGTCTTCTGGTATCTTGGGTGGCCTAAATATGGATTGACATGAAACTCTCTCAAAATAATCTTTTTCAACTCACCACTATCAGGCACATAGATCTTGCTCCTGAATCTAACCAATCCATTTGTTGTGAGGTAATACTCCTCATCCTTATCACCTTGTTGTTGTAATCTTTGCTTCATCTACTGATACCTCTCATCATGTTTCCCTGCATGTAAGATCCTCTCATGTAAATATGTCCCATAAGAACTCATAGTTGAAAGATGATTCACCTGCACTCTCCTACTGAGAGCATCTACAACCCAACTCTCTTTTCCTTTGATGTACGTAATGTCAAAGTCAAACTCACTAAGAGTAGCCAAACACCTAGCTTTCCATGCACTCAAATTAGGTTGGTAAAATAAGTACCTCAATCCATTATGATCACTCATCAAAATGAATCTCCAGCGAAAGAGATAATGTCTCCACATCTTCAATTCGTGAATGATAGCTTCCAACTCAAGATCATGAGTCACATAATAATGTTCATGCTCATCCAGCTTCCTTGATTCATAGCACACCAATTGCCCTTCGTGCATCAGGACTCCACCTAGTCCTTCCTTGCAAGCATATGTACAACCCACAAAGTCCTTATCAATATCTATAATCCTCAAAACTAGAGCATTGGTAAGCAACTACTTCAACTGATCAAAACAAGTTGCACACTTAGCAGTCCATTCAAATTTCATTCCTTTCCTCTGCAAAGATGTAATATGATAGCCTGAATAATCTCCTGTAATAGCTTGTTAGTCCCATGAAAGATCTGACCTCAACCACATTTTTTAGAGTTGGTTCCTCCATGATAGCCTTAATCTTGTCTAGATCCACTGTTATCCCCTCCTTAGAAATGACATGTCCCAAGTAATGAATCTAAGACTAAAAGAAGCTACACTTGTTGATCTTGTGTTGTCAATGCAACAAACACCCTCCAAAAATTTTCTACACTTGAATTTTGGAGCCCACTGAGGATCTTGTGATCTGTCATTCTATGGTCACTTCATGGTCATCTAATGTTTTTTAAAGTGTTTAAGTGTCAAAGTTCGCTAGCTTATGCATGCTCTGTTTTTGAAGAATTTACAAGTGCACTTCTTTTGATGCAAGCTTACATAGGCACTGCACAACTCTTAAAGATAAGGCTTGCACAACCACTGGTGATAGTGACTATGCAATCCATAAGCACAATTTGCTACGCACACATGTAGACAGTTAGTGTGCACTCTCCATTGACAGTCTTCCTCACTCTGGTTACAATTGTACTTCTATTTTGATGAGTTTTCTCAATTTTCGCTCTAACAAACCTTTGTTTTTGCAAGTTTCATTTGCACATTTGTGACTATCTTTTGGATTGCTTTCACTTTAAAAAGTGTCACTTTCATGTTATCTTTGCTCTATCATGTGTCTCTTTCACTTTTTTTTAGTCTTTGAAAGTATCATTTGCATTTTTCTCTCACTTTATAAAGTGTCGTATTTTGGAATGGGAAGAGTCAAACATCACAAAAAGTGGAGTTATGGTTCATTTCAAGGGTCAAATTTGGTTTTAATGGATCTTATTTATCATATATACATGTATAAGATCCATTCCCAAAGTTTTATGAATTATCATAGAAGTGTTATCATTGTCGTCGCAAAGTGTATCTTAAGTGTCACACTTGGAGGAGTATGTTGTTTTGTCATCGCATTAAGGGGACCATGTTGTTTATGAATGTTGAGTGTTCAATGTTGTGTCGTTGATGGTTTTGTGTGTGTGATCATGTTCAAGTCCTACCTTGGTTTCATATTTTCCTCATTGATCCCATATTTATCCAAATGTTGGAACATCTTTTGCCCCACTAAATTGAGCTCATTTTTCTGTATTGAACTGTGCATTGCGCAGTGTAAAGCCTCAAGCACGGCCCCTTAACTCCTGAAACTACGCAATGTGCAGTTTATACCTCAAAGGATTTCATATTGCACAGTCACAATGTTCAATCCTGGCCTCCTGACCTCCACAACTACGCAATCAAGCCTCCCTATCAGTCTCCTTCTGTGCATTACATAGTAGCAAGAAACAAGTTGTCTCCCTACCTTCCCAATCTACGTAACTACATAATCCCCTAGCCTCTCTCTCTCTCCTAAACTATGCATTGTACACTCTCACTAGGTAATCCTACCTCATTGAGCTCCTCAACTACGCAGTATTCTTGACTAGGCCTCCAAAATTGTGCATTGTGTAGTCACAATCCTTAGTCCTCCACTCTTGGCCTCTGGAACTATGCACTACTCAATCCCTAAGCCTTCCTCCTAGTCTAGTACCCAGTTCCATCTCCATAAGTGATTTTCATGAAGCATGTTAGACTAGGAGTTTTTCAGAATGATGTCATCTTGTTATGAGTGATTTATAGTTGCAAATACTTTACCTTGACATGAAAGGATGATGATCAAAGAGATGGAGAAGGACATAATGCTAGAAGACAATTGTGAATCGGAAAAGATAGGTTGACCATTGATCAAGAAGATGAAGGGAAATTATATTGTGACAGAAGTTAGAAGATCAAGATCATAGTGAATACTCCCTATTTTCATCCCCTTGGAGGGTGAAGATGAAGGACAAAGGATATATTCCATGAAGATGAAGTATTGAATAGACCTCTCATGAAGATTGAAGACAAAGTAGTAGAAGAAACAACTTGGCATTATCACTTCATATGGAGTCCATATCATCATTGTCAAGTTGCGACTTGTACCAGTGCCATCACAATGGAATGTGTTTCCATGTGTTGTGCCACATAATTTTTGGATGCAATGATGTAATTATCAAAAGGGAAAGGACAAAATGTAATGTGTGGAAGGCCAAGAGTCAAATATGGAATATGAAAAGTCACATAGTCATATATGGACAAAGAAGTCTTTAGGAAAATTCCAAAAGTCATTTAGAATTCCAAAGGTCACATTAGAAGTCCATGAGTCGTGAGGGTAACACAAGATTCATAGGGGATATGAAAGGCCATCCCTCTTGTTATAAATACACCCTCATAACTCAAGCAAATGGATTTTGGGGGCTTAGTTTTTGGAGAGTTAGCCTTGGCTTCTCTAGCTTAGCATAGGAGAGAAGATCATTCTTTGGAGAAGCAGGAAGTGACTTAATGTTCCATTATTGGAGCTAGTGGATCATCATTCTAACTAGGTACTTTGATCTTTCACCTAATAATAAAAATATTGATGAGACAACACATTTTCATGCATGCATCATGAATGTAGTAATATTATTATTTATATGTTTGTGGTATGTGTTTTTTTCACATGTACTAATGAAATTGAAATATTTTGGTGGCTTTGGTACTTATCTTGTTGAATGTGTGTTGTATTTTCTTTAATGATCATTGTGTCTATGTGAACTACTTCACTAGATAAGAATATTTTCATGTTCTTGTGTGCCTCTCTTAGGTTAGTACTATTACTTCCCTCTAGAAAATCACTCCTCTCTCTCCCCTCGTGAAAGTCTCCTTTTACACATTGGAATTGGTGTTTCATAGTGTCAACTTACTTGCTGATTTCAAAGGTTATGTGCATACTATATTATGTTATTCATTGTAGCTAAGAAAAACCTTTGAGTTATAGTCATCGAGCGGATACTCCATATGGGGCTCCTACTCCAGATGGTGTGAAGTCTAATTGGAACTTCACATCGGGGAGACCCTTTTGGTTGATGGATTTCCAGCATCGTCAATAGCTTGGAATACAACCTATGCTCTCTCAACAATCTCAATATCACTGTTAGGTGCTCTGCATGCTCCTCCTCATTCTATGAATATACCAATATATCGTCAATAAAGAATATCACAAACTTATCTAGGTAAGGACACAACACATTATTCATCATACACATGAAGGTTGTTGGAGCATTGGTAAGACCAAAAGGAACCACCACAAATTCATAGTGCCCATACCTCGTACAAAATGTAGTCTTGTAGGTGTCTTCTTCTTTGATGTGCACCTGATGATATCCTAATCTCAGATCAATCTTTGAGAATATTGTCACTCCCCTCATTTTATCAAAAAAGTCATCAATATGAGGCAATGGGTACTTGTTCTTGATAGTAAACTTGTGCAACTACTTTTAATCAATGCACAATCTGAGAGTGTCATCCTTCTTGTTTATAAACAACACTAATGCACCCCAAGGAGATACACTTGGGCTTAGGTATCTCTTATCAAGCATCTCTTTAAGGTGCAACTTTAGTTCCACCAACTCAGGAGTGATCACCATGTATGGTGCCTTAGATGTTGGTGTTGCTCTTGGCACCAACTCAATAAGGAAATCCACCTCTCTATGAGGAGGCGCCTTTGGAATCTCTACAGGAATCACATCATGAAACTACTATAAGACATGATACCTCCTTAGGATTTCACCATCCTCATCCTCCTTCCCATTTTTCACTGTAAACATGCATTGCAAATAATAAGCATCCTTTCTTGTGGTTTCTCTTAGCTTGCATGGTTGTAACCATTCTCACCAATGTAGTCTTCTTCTTTCCCTGCAATACTCTTTTTTCTCCATCATCATCTAGGAAATAAATGGCCTTATCATAGCAATATACCTTGGTCCTGTGAGTAAACAACCAATCCATGCTCAAAATCATGTTATATGCACCCAAAGGAAGAAATTTAGGTTTGTTATTGTAGGCATGTCATTAAGCTCAAATGTAGAGGACTACACCCATTGATGAACTCTTCTCTTGGTCCCTATATCCAACTACACTGGCCAAGATTCTACGTGCACTTCCTTATTCAAACGACATTGGACCACCAGTTCAGGACTAATATAGTTATAATTCAATCCAATATCAATCAAAATAGAAATAAATTGATCAAAAATTTTACCTTCCATCTTGATAATGTAATGCCTATTGGTCTTCCCACTTGTTATCAACAGTTGCATAGATCTAGGAAATGTTATAACTTACATCCCCAACTACCTGCACCTCCTCGGCACTGTAGATCTGAGGTCTGCCACCCTAATACAATGGAAAATCCTTCTTTCGATGATCTCTATCACAAATAAAACACTTCAATTGTTCTCTTCCATGTCCTTTATTCTACTGCTCCCAGGTTGAGACCTGTGACCTTTCTCAATTGCATTGGACTTATTATGTGGGGCCACATTTTCCTTGTCACCTACATCCTGATATCTTCCTCACTTCTTAGGCCATTTTCCTTTAGTCTTCTCATTACCCTTTCGTTCACGCTTGAAATCAGGCTTTCACTTTGATTATTCATAGCAATGCTTCAAATTCCTGATGGCTTCTTCCAATGATTAGGCTCATCAAACTCAATCTGGTCTTTGAATTATAATGGCAATTTGTTGATGAAGCTTTGGATATTTTCTTTCTCATCTTCGAGATATGGAATGTATCTCAATAGCTCTAGAAATTTGGTTGTGTATACTTCATTTATCATGGAACCCATCCTGAGCTCATAGAACTCCTTGGAATTTCCATGATAATACCTCTAAGACAAGTATTTATTCATGAAGAATCTTTCACATTCTTCCCAAATTAGCTCCTCTTCCTTGATGTCTCTAACATGTTTAACATCTTCCCACTAGATATTTGATTTTCCTTTGAGACTAAATGTGGTTATCTTGGCTTTCATATTCATTAATCATTAAGCCTAACAAATTTCCTCATCCCAAGTAGCCATGCTTCTACACCTTCTAACTTTCTCATCTGACCATCAAAAGTAGGAGATTTGGCTTTCTTGAATTCCTCTGCAAAATACCCTCCCCCACTCCTCCTATAATGATGTTGATCATGATGGTGATGATGTCTTCCTAAAGTAAAGCTAGAATAAAATCCATGCATAACAACCCTCCTCTTAGGTGTATCCAAGAATATGCCACTCTTTATTGTATCATCCCTACCCATCCTGTACATTTTTTGAGATTGGCTTCCATTTGCCCCATTAGTCTTTTCTTCTTTCCTATCTCCATGACTGATCCCCAATTGTCCTTACTCCTTTAAATATGAAAGGCTCTAAAGAACAAATGCATTGACCTCAACTTACTTTTCTTGAGATTTCGCAAGCCTTTCCTGGGCTTCAATTAACCTCTCATTATCTACTTTTCAACTTATAATCTTTGCCTTCAAATGTCTCAATGCATCTGCCAGATCAAGAGACCCCCCCCCCCCCCCATTGTTCAACTAAGTTCTCCCATCCTACAAATTTCTCTTATGGCCTGTACAAGGAGTCATATGACATGCAATCCACCATTATTCTCTTCATCTGTTGACCTTCCATTTTCCTGCAATATGCCATTGTTAGCTAAATAAAAGCATAGTCAAAAGCATTACCTCAATTTACTGATGGTGAGTTTATTGCATCTACACATGTCAGTTCAGATTAGCATGATGCATAATAATAATATAAAGAACATATTAGTGCATGCATGAATCAACCATTAATAATAAAATAACTACCATGCATGCATGATAACATATAGACATATGCATATCTATATGCATAATAATATTCTTTTACCAAAGGTCCAGTGTTGTGAACCTCCTCTTATACCACTCTGTAACACCCCACCCCACATTTACCCACTTTTACAAGTGCACCAGAGTAAACATGAGCTAACATTTACTATGCATGACCCAAAATCCAAGATCTAGTCATGGAAATGGGACCTAAATTACCAACTTGTACAAAACTCACTACAGTACTCAAATTCATGTGATCACCTAGATATCAAACACTTCCCACTGGCGACCCTTTATTTGAATTTGGAACCACTTTTAACCAGGATTTACAGCTCAACCACATACATGTAGTCTTGTCAGTGTGGATAGAGGGCTCCAACCAAATGCATAACTCAACTTCCATGTGGATGCAGTCGAGATTCCCCAGTTATGTGCCTGTGGCCGTGGACTTAGTTCCATATTTTTAGGGCTAACCTACAGGCCAACTTCCCATGTCTACCTAGAGCTTTCCAGAACCATGTCAATGATAATCACATGTCTCCATAATCTATTCTTAGGCTTAGATCTTGTCCAATCTTTCCCAAAAAACATGAACCATTTATACAAACACTTGGTAAACATAATAACTTTAGGTCATGAATGGACACATATAACATTTAGTTCATGATGGTTGCAACATGAGCATCTTGATAATAAGGAAAAAGGAAAGAAATTACAACCTAAAATACTTTTCTTTTAGGGTTTGAGTGCTCTCCACGGCCTCCCCTCCTGCCTCTAGTTTAGGCCCTCAATTCCTTGACCGCCATGGAGGATCCGCAACAACATCCTGGTGCCTGCTCCTTCAAGGATATGGTCTCTGGTCAGTTTTCAAACTAGGCTTCCTTCTTCACAAAGTTTTCCTCCAGCTCCACCTTATGCACGCCACTAGGAGGAAACTCTGACAAAGAAGGAAAAACACATCCACATCAAAAAGAGTTGCCTCAGAGGATCAAAGATACAATGAAAAGGATAACCAAGGATACTCATGCAGAAAAAGGTAAGGCCACAGGCGCACCCTTCCCTGCTAGTGTAAATCCTTCAAAAACTCAGGAGAAGCTGCAAGATCAAGGGAAAAATACTAAAAATAACTGCAACCCCAAAGCCAAGAAAATCCCAGAACTAGAAATCAAGGACCCCAGGGTAGCAGTATATAGAGAATACATGCAAGAACATGCAGTAATATGCAAGTTCATGGCAATCTAGCCAACTAAAAGAGCCTTGAATTGGTGGATTCAAAGAAAATGGACACGCAAAGGAGATATCAAACGTTAGTTGGGCTCCAAAGGATTATTTACATTCATATTTGACCTCCTAGAAGATAGAGATAGAATATTTGAAGGAGGACCCTATTTCTACAATTCAGTCGATCTATACATGAGATTTTGGAGGGACAACATCACACCGAAAAAGGAGGATTTTATGAGGGTTCCAGTATGGTTACACCTCTACTCCTTACCAACTAATTACTAGGATACTTCAATCTTAAAAGGTATAAGAGACTAGTTGGGGGAGTACATCAAAATGTCTGAAGGCACCAGAATGGGTCACTTTGTTTCCTACGCCTGAATCTGCGTATATATAAATGTCGTTGGTGCCCTTCCAGAAGTAATTAAATTAATCTTCTTGGAAAAAGTCTAGTTGCAAAGTATAGACTATGAACATATTCCCTTTCAATGCAAAAAGTGTCATGAGCATGGGCATCTCTTCTGAGACTGTCCAATGAATAAAACCGCTCAATCGCAAGAGCAACCAAGCAAAAGAAAAGATAGCAAAGGCTTTACTAAAGTCATCTCCAGGAATAAGAACAACAAGAAAAGGGCTATCCCCAAGAAGAACCAATTTAAAGAAGCAGGTCAGAACCAGTTCAATGCATTGAACAACACCCATGAGAAAATGGATCCTAACAAATTGTTGGGTAGCGGAGGCCCCGCGTAACAGTTTTGGGGCTCAAAGCCCATAATTTTGGGTAAAGGTAGGGTAAAGACTCCACGAGATGCGCGGAGTGCGAAGTGTAATAAGTCAAGTCAAAAGGTTGTCTGCCAAAAAATAATGTAAAATAAGTCAGCTTGCTCATGGGCCATGGACTATGGAAATGTATAAATAGAGCAAGGCTCTATGGTTAGAAGTCAGTCTTTTGGTATGTAATTTTGAGTTTAAATGTAATTGGTTTTTGAAACAAAGAGTTTGGAAGCATCTGTAAGTCCGAGTCAAGGGTGTTGGGTAGGAGATAGAGGCTTTGCAGCTGTGTGCGCAGAGGCCTAGTAGAGTCTGCAGCTATGTGCGCAGACCTCTGCAGCTGAGTGCACAGGGTAGATCTGGATGTATTGATGAAAGAGTTGAATAAAGATAAGTTGGTTCTGAAATAATGTGTTGAATCTGAAATATTGTGGATTTGGTTAATTTATGGTTGATATATCTATCTGATCTATGCGCTTATGCTTATGTTATGATTTTATGCAAATCTATAACTTTTCTAGGTGCACGAACTGGTTATCTCTATTAAATGTTTGCTTAAAGACCGTAAAATGTAGATTTGATCTATAACAACTCATTGATAATAAGTATTAAGGAATTTCCTTGTTCCGGATCTACGTGGAAGCAGAGTAGCGTGAGGCCATATAATGGTGCACAACTCCTCCAGACCTCATCACGACATCCCAAGGGTGCGGAAACCTGGTTCCAGCACCCTCCCCTGCTACCTCGGGTGAGACCTCAATCCGTGCTCCGCAGGCTATTGCCGAAAGGGCTGGTAGCTGCGAGATTTGTTTGGCTAAATAACTCTTCCAAACCTGGGTTAGGGCCCAATAAGCCAACAAATGGTTCTGTTGCCAGGACTGGGATCTACCTAAGGGATGTCTGATGTTGGAACACTAGAACCCTACAAAGAAGGAGCTTGAAGATTGGTTGGATCATAAGATTCATGAGTTTGTGGTTCAGGAAAACAGAAATTCCTGGATATCAAAAGAAAGGTGGTTGGATCATTACATATACACAGAAATCCACGAGATATTCTTTGCGTCATTCTCGACAGAGTTTTACGAGTGGTTCGCGAGGTTAGCTGATAGTATGGGAAGGTGTGGACTAGATCAACCCATTGTGTGGACACCATAATTAGTGTGCAGGCTAGAAGCATCTAAAGACAAAATTGCATGCGTAGTAGATCACTGGTTGGATCAGATAATAGGAGGGTTTATCACTGAGGTCGCAATAGACACAATTGTGAGCTATAGTGAAGCAAAAAGGCACTTTCTCCAAGGGCCGTGGGGTAAGTATATCAAATCATTGAATACTTGGATTAAAATGTTTTTGTGTGAAAAATGGATTATGCGCATTCATTGATGTCTGGCATAACGCAGAGCATAAGAGGCTACCGAGGAACCAAATGATTAGAGAACAGTCCTTTGATTCTTTTTATGCCAACATTTCAAATCCCAAATGGGATCCATCATCAGGACTTATGAATGATGATAGAAGATGAGCTGCTTTAGAGAAATAAATACTAATGAGGATAAGAATTTTTGGATCAGCATATAGTCGGCTGGGAAATTTTATTAATTTAATTGATTTATTTTATTAATCTTATTAATTTTAATTATTAATTGTTAATTTAATTATTCAATTAATCATTTTATCTAATTAAAATAAAAAATAAAATAAAATTAATTAACTTTTTATTTTAATTAAAATAAAATTGTTTATAATTCAATTTTTATTAATTATTTAATTTTATTATTTTATTAATTTTTTTATTTAAAATGAATAAAATTATTAGATTTATTTTATTTTATTTTATTAATAAATTTTACTAATTTAATTTTAATTTTTTTAATATAATTTGATTAATTTTAAATATTAATCCAATTATATTAATTTTTATTAATATAATTTGATTAATTTTACTAATAATTATATTTTATTAATTTTTATTATATAATTTGATTAATTTTATTATTAAATATTAACTTATTAATTTTATTTTAATAATTTTATTAATTTAATACTTTGTTAATTTTATTAATTTTACTTTTATTAATTAATTAAAATAATTTATTGTTTAAAACTAAAAAACCTAATAATTAATTGGTTTTAATTTATTAATTATGGTTAAATATAATTAATTAATATGATAATTAACATATTAATTAATAAATAGAAACCTTATTTTTAATTAATATGATGATAATTATAATTAATTAATATGAAGTTAATATATTAATTAATATATATTATTGTATTTTAAGGTTAATTATTATATATTTGTTAATATTAAAATAGGGTTATTAGAATATTTTACCTGCTTACCTGCTATACCTGGGATGAGCTTTGCGATCTTGATTCCTTGATCAAGGGAAGCCAGCTCCCGCTAATCTCCATACCATTGTCTCTGTTCAGATTATGGGGATGCTTGATAATTTCAAGCGCTTCTCTGATCTTTCGTCTCTGCTGGTTCTCCTCTCTCGCGATAATTGATGCGTTTTCCAGGCAAATATGGTGCTTAGTCTTTGCGGAGTGCTCTGCCAATGCTGAAGTACGAGATCTTTCATTCTTAATATCAGCGCCATGTTCCTTAAGTCTTGTCTGGAGGGAGCGACCTGTTTCACCAATGTAGCTTTTTCCACATGAACAATCTATTTTGTAGACTCCTTTTAGCTGATGCTTGTCAATATCATCTTTTACAGACTTCAAACCTTGCCTAATAGTTCCAGGGGCTGAGAAATGAGTGATGATGTTTTTCTTCCTTAGGATTTTAGCGATTTTGTCTGTAACTCCATGGATATAAGGTAGAAAAACTTTACCACCCTGAGGCTGTTCTTGAGCCTTAGGTTCATGAGATAACAACTTCCTTTCGGCTTTCTCTATGGCTCTTTTAATCTCTTGTTCTTTGTAGCCTATGCTCTTAAAGGTTGAAACCAGATGCTCCTTTTCTTCGTTCAGATGCTCTGAGTCAGAAATTCGAAGGGCTCTGATGGCAAGGGTGTTTAGAACCCCAAACTTCTGGGCTGGGTGATGGTGGGATTCAGCATGGAGGTAGCTTTCTGTGTGGGTTGACTTCCTGAAAACTTTATGCCCTAAAGAGCCATCCTCTTTTCTGATGATTAGAACGTCTAAAAATGGTATGCTCATGTTTTCCTCAAGTTCCATAGTAAATTTTATTTCTGGAGAGATAGAATTTAGGTGAATGAAAAACTTGTCAAGCTCTGGTTTACCATGAGTCCATTTTATATTTGTGTCGTCGACAAATCGCTTCCACCAGGCTGGTTTTAAAGGATAAGATTCAAGGGCCTTCTTTTCAAAGTATTCCATGTATAGGTTGGCCACGATCGGCAAAAGGGGTGATCCCATTGCCACACCAGATGTCTGCTCATAAAATATTCCTTGGAAAGTGAACACAATTAACCTCAAGCAGATTTCAGCCAATTTTGCAGTCTCAGGATCAGTAACATCTTTTATAACTTGAATGGCTTCATCAAGAGGAATCTTGGTGAATAATGATACTACGTCAAAGCTCACAAGAATGTCATCACGTTCCATCTTCTCATTTTTAATAAGGTTCACAAAACTGTGGGAGTCTTTGATGAAGGAATCAGTATTTCCGACAAGTGGCTTAAGAATCTTAGCAACATACTTAGCGAGTTCATAGGTTGGGGAACCAATAGTATTAACAATTGGTCTAAGAGGCACTCCTTCTTTATGCATCTTGGGTAATCCATAAATTCTTGGGATAGTTTCACAAGAAGGGATTAGTTTCTTCTTCAATTTATCGTCAAGGTTGGACTCTGAGATGATCTTTTTTACCTCTTTCATAATTTTGGGAATGGGATTACTGCTCAGCTTCTTATAACTGCCACAATTTAGGTGTTCATTCATTTTGCAAACATAGTCTTCTATATCCAATATAACTGCTGCTCCTCCTTTATCTGCCTTAAGAACCACAATCTTGTCATTGTTCCGCAAGGATTTGAAGGCTCTTTGCTCTTCTTTACTTAAGTTGCTTTTGGGAGTTTTGGCTTTCCTCATAATGAGAGAGAATTCCTGTCTTAATGATTCTTTGTCTTCTAACGGAAGGTTATTAATACCCTCCTCTATGCTACAAATCATCTTCTCGATAGGGAGGTTTTTAGGAGTAACTGCAAACCCCATGCCTCTGCTGAGGACATTAATGATTTCAGGTTCTACCTCCTGGGAAGAAAGATTGACGACTTTTCTTCTTAAATTAGTTGAAGGCTGACTTTGATCCTGCGCATTATTATTGAAACTGCTGACTTTATTATCATTTGCACTAAGGGAATTTTCCTTGTTGTTCTTCTTAAGACCGATATTCTCATTTATAAGGTTACCTTTCCCGCTTTTTACATAATTCCGCGAGTGATCTACGTTATCACTGGTTCTATCTGCGTTCTGGTTATTAAAACCCTTGGCTATGATCTGTGTTACATGATTCCGTGTTTGATCTGAGTCACCGGCTCTATCCGCGTTCTGGTTATTAAAATCCTTGGCTCTATCTGCGTTATACCATATATTGTTACCTTCTGCGTTACTATCTGCGTTGTTATTAACCTTGATAATGGTTCTATCTGCGCTGTCATTAACTTTGATAATGTTATTCTCTGAATTCGAACTGATATTATTACCTTCTGCGTTGGATGAATCCATGCCTGTGATCTGCGGGTTAATGATAGTGTTTTGAATGCTGTTATTAACCTTGATAATGTTATTCTTTCCTGAATTCGTATTGATACTATAACCTTCTGCATTGGATGAACCCATGCCTGTGATCTGCGGGTTAATGATAATGTTATTCTCTGAATTCGAACTGATATTCAAACTGATACTATTACCTTCTGCGTTGGATGAACCAATGCTTGTGATCTGCGGGTTAATGATATGGTTTTGAATGCTGTTATTAACCTTGATAATGTTATTCTTTCCTGAATTCGTATTGATACTATAACCTTTTGCGCTGAATGAACCCATGCCTGTGATCTGCGGGTTAATGATATGGTTTTGAATGCTGTTATTAACCTTGATAATGTTATTCTTTCCTGAATTCGTATTGATATTATAACCTTCTGCGCTGGATGAACCAAGGCCTGTGATCTGCGGGTTAATGATATGGTTTTGAACGCTGTACAGCCCAGTGTTAAAGCTGTTTATATTTCTGGAATTAGAACTAATATTATTATCTTCTGCGCTGAGCGAAACGAAGCCTATGCCTTGCCTATTACGGTTTTGAATGTTGTCTAGCTGAGATATGCTTAACAGATTGGACAGTTTTTTGTGCTGCCTTGCCTGAGCAATCTGTCCCTTGTTATCAGCTTTTAGAGCAATCCTGGAATCAATAATCGACCAAAGATTTTTGCTGATGCTGTTAGCTAGTTTAAGGTGAGTTGAGAGAGCCAAGCGCCCGAGATTTTCAAGAGAAGCCCTAACCCTTTTTTTTTTACCGAATTAGAGAGAAGCTTAGTTGTAAAAACGCCTTGCTATTATATCTATTCTGCAATATATGCTTGACCTGTGCAAATGGAGGGATAAGATTATTGTCTCTACAGTTCTTAAGAAAATGAAGATCGACAGCTCTTCTTGCTATCCTCACTCTAAATCTTTCGAGTAAAATGATTTCACTCCAAACATCCCCTCCGTGTAGGGACAAGATTCTGGATTTAAGAGATCTGTGGTTTGTATTTTTCGAATTTGTTACCGGAGAACCCACAGTATGACCGTTTTTATGCCAACGTTTCAAATCCCAAATGGGATCCATCATCAGGACTTATGAATGATGATAGAAGATGAGCTGCTATAGAGAATAAAAACGCCTTGCTATTATATATGTTCTGCAATCTATGCTTGACCTGTGCAAATGGAGGGATAAGATTATTGTCTCTACAGTTCTTAAGAAAATGAAGATCGACAGCTCTTCTTGCTATCCTCACTCTAAACCTTTTGAGTAAAAGGATTTCACTCCAAACATCCCCTCCGTGTAGGGACAAGATTAAGAGATCTGTGGTTTGTATTTTTCGAATTTGTTACTGGAGAACCCACAGGATGACCGTTTTTATGCCAACGTTTCAAATCCCAAATGGGATCCATCTTCAGGACTTATGAATGATGATAGAAGATGAGCTGCTATAGAGAATAAAAACGCCTTTCTATTATATCTGTTCTGCAATCTATGCTTGACCTGTGCAAATGGAGGGATAAGATTATTGTCTCTATAGTTCTTGAGAAAATGAAGATCGGCAACTCTTCTTGCTATCCTCACTCTAAATCTTTCGAGTAAAAGGATTTCACTCCAAACATCCCCTCCGTGTAGGGACAAGATTAAGAGATCTGTAGCAGCTCATCTTCTATCATCATTCATAAGTCCTGAAGATGGATCCCATTTGGGATTTGAAACGTTGGCATAAAAACGGTCATACTGTGGGTTCTCCGGTAACAAATTCGAGCAATACACCCTATCCTATTCTCCTTATAGAAGTGGGTCTTTCCCCTATTGAGAGCCTAAGCACAAACTCAATAACATAAGAGATCATAGACTTCTTAAGCTAGCTTTAAATTCCAGCGAAAACCACCTAAGGCTCAAAAGAGGTTGGTATAAAGACACCGGGGGCTGGTTAAACCATTGGGAGATTGACGAGAATGTTGCATTGCAAAACATTAATAACATTAAAAATATTGTTACT
>APFE030172361.1:19388-79668 GCA_000404065.3 Pinus taeda
TTCCGTTAGAAGACAAAGAATCATTAAGACAGGAATTCTCTCTCATTATGAGGAAAGCCAAAACTCCCAAAAGCAACTTAAGTAAAGAAGAGCAAAGAGCATTCAAATCCTTGCGGAACAATGACAAGATTGTAGTTCTTAAGGCAGATAAAGGAGGAGCAGCAGTTATATTGGATAAAGAAGACTATGTTTGCAAAATGAATGAACACCTAAATTGTGGCAGTTATAAGAAGCTGAGCAGTAATCCCATTCCCAAAATTATGAAAGAGGTAAAAAAGATCATCTCAGAGTCCAACCTTGACGATAAATTGAAGAAGAAACTAATCCCTTCTTGTGAAACTATCCCAAGAACTTATGGATTACCCAAGATCCATAAAGAAGGAGTGCCTCTTAGACCAATTGTTAATACTATTGGTTCCCCAACCTATGAACTCGCTAAGTATGTTGCTAAGATTCTTAAGCCACTTGTCGGAAATACTGATTCCTTCATCCAAGACTCCCACAATTTTGTGAACCTTATTAAAAATGAGAAGATGGAATGTGATGACATTCTTGTGAGCTTTGACGTAGTATCATTATTCACCAAGATTCCTCTTGATGAAGCCATTCAAGTTATAAAAGATGTTACTGATCCTGAGACTGCAAAATTGGCTAAAATCTGCTTGAGGTCAACTGTGTTCACTTTCCAAGGAATATTTTATGAGCAGACATCTGGTGTGGCAATGGGATCACCCCTTTCGCCGATCGTGGCCAACCTATACATGGAATACTTTGAAAAGAAGGCCCTTGAATCTTATCCTTTAAAACCAGCTTGGTGGAAGCGATTTGTCGACGACACAAATATAAAATGGACTCATGGTAAACCAGAGCTTGAAAAGTTTTTCATTCACCTAAATTCTGTCTCTCCATAAATAAAATTTACTATGGAACTTGAGGAAAACATGAGCATACCATTTTTAGACGTTCTAATCATTAGAAAAGAGGATGGCTCTTTAGGGCATAAAGTTTTCAGGAAGTCAACCCACACAAAAAGCTACCTCCATGCTGAATCCCACCATCACCTAGCCCAGAAGTTTGGGGTTCTAAACACCCTTGCCATCAGAGCCCTTCGAATTTCTGACTCAGAGCGTCTGAACGGAGAAAAGGAGCATCTGGTTTCAACCTTGAAGAGCATAGGCTACAAAGAACAAGAGATTAAAAGAGCCATAGAAAAGGCCGAAAGGAAGTTGTTATCTCATGAACCTAAGGCCCAAGAGCAGCCTCAGGGTGGTAAAGTCTTTCTACCTTATATCCATGGAGTTACAGACAAAATCGCTAAAATCCTAAAGAAGAAAAACATCATCACTCATTTCTCAGCCCCTGGAACTATTAGGCAGGGTTTGAAGTCTGTAAAAGATGACATTAACAAGCATCAGCTAAAAGGAGTCTACAAAATAGAGTGTTCATGTGGAAAAAGCTACATTGGTGAAACAGGTCGCTCCCTCCGGACAAGACTTAAGGAACATGGCGCTGATATTAAGAATGAAAGATCTCGTACTTCAGCATTGGCAGAGCACTCCGCAAAGACTAAGCACCATATTTGCCTGGAAAACGCATCAATTATCGCGAGAGAGGAGAACCAGCAGAGACGAAAGATCAGAGAAGCGCTTGAAATTATCAAGCATCCCCATAATCTGAACAGAGACAATGGTATGGAGATTAGCGGGAGCTGGCTTCCCTTGATCAAGGAATCAAGATCGCAAAGCTCATCCCAGGTATAGCAGGTAAGCAGGTAAAATATTCTAATAACCCTATTTTAATATTAACAAATATATGATTCTAGATAATTAACTTTAAGAATACCAATAATATATATTAATTAATTATTATTAACTTTAATTAATCTAATTATAATTAATCCATATTTAATTAATAATAAGGTTTCTATTTATTAATTAATATGTTAATTATCTATTAAATAATTATATTAACATAATGAATAAATTTAAAACCAATTAATTATTAGCTTTTTTAGTTTTTAAACAATAATTTATTTCAATTAATTAATAAAAGTAAAATTAATAAAATTAACAAAGTATTAATTAATAAAGTTAATATTTAATATTAAAATTAATTCAAATTATATTTAATAAAAAAATTAATAAAATAAATTAGTAAAATTAATCAAATTATATTTAATAAAAAATTAAATTATATTAATAAAATTAAATTAATTAATCTAATAATTATTATTCTTTTAATTAAATTAATTAAATAATAAAATTAAATAATAAAATTGATTATAAACAATTTTATTTTATTAAAATAAAATTTTTATATTTTATTTTTTTTATTTATTTTAATTAAATAAAATTGAATTAATTAAATTAACAATTAATAATTAAATTAATAAGATTAGTAAAATAAATCAATTAAATTAATAAAATTTCCCAGCCGACTATATGCTGATCCAAAAATTCTTATCCTTATTAGTATTTATTTCTCTAAAGCAGCTCATCTTCTATCATCATTCATAAGTCCTGATGATGGATCTCATTTGGGATTTGAAACGTTGGCATAAAAACGGTCATACTGTGGGTTCTCCGGTAACAAATTCGAAAAATACAAACCACAGATCTCTTAAATCTAGTCCTTTGATTTCTATTTCGCGAGAGAGTGAGGAAGAAATCACAGGGTTCTCTCCAAGAAGCATAGTTCGGTTAATTGGGCGGTGCATTCCACTGATACCACCACTATCCACGCTATCACCTACTTCACCTACATCGAATCCATCTTCGCTGACCCCTCTTCCACCACCATCAAAGGTTGGGATGGCAAGTGCAGTCAAGTTGCCGGTATTCAAGGGTGTAGGAAATGAGGAACTAGGATAGTTCTGGTTTGTGGTAAAGATTGTATGGGAAGCCCAAGGGATAATGGATGATAACATCAAAAAGACTACTCTAGTTAGCACGCTGCAAGACCGCGCGTTGACGTGGTATATAAAGTACTCAAGCAATCATCTGAATGTGGGAATAGCAGTGATCTAGGAGGCATTGAACGAAGATTTTGGTCAGCCAAAATCGGAGACGCAATCGGTCATTGGGTTCAAGGAGATCGCGATGTTACCCAGTGAAACCCCATGGGATCTGGATCAGAGATTGAAAAGCACAATCCACGAGGCTAACATGACATTGACAGATGCACAGCTCTACACGTGGTTTGTGTCGTCTTTGACACCACATCTGAGGATGGCACTATCATAGCAAAAGATCTCAACCCAAGCCAAAGCATTAGAAACAGCAATGAGGTTGCACGAAACTCCAATACAGGATCCGGGGTTGGGAGTTCAGCAAATCCATGCACAACTATAAAACCTGTGCTTAGAAATGCAAAGCTTGAAGCAAGAAAGGGCACCTCGGCCATGTTAGAGCCTAAATCTACCTCAGGCTAAGAAAGGTAAGATCTAGGATAACATCAAACCACGCTTAACCTGCTAGCTAGCCCTACCAGGTTGGGAGAGGGCTCTCTCCTGGTCAATCTCAGCAATGAGGGATTGAGATGACTAATATGCTGACTGATTTTATGCTAGGTATGTATGTAAATGAGTTTGATTGAATTTAAAGATGTTTTGCTTGCTCAAATGGAAAGGCAGATTTTGGGTGCGGGGAATGATGCTCAGTTTTGCAGAGATCTCAATGGGGCAAGGTAGACAATGGATTTTGGCACTTCAAATTGAATGAGATGGAGAGGTTAGACAGGTGAGAAGTTGAAGAGGGCAAGAAAACTCAGGGATCCTCTTCAAACAGCTGAAAACATCAAAAGCTAAAGCAAACTCTACGTAGAGCACTGCAATTTCAATGGATTCTACCCTATCCCTTGTTTGATTTAGTTAAGAAGAAGCAAGATAGATAATGGCATACATAACACATAAGTCGATTCACAATTACAGAAGAAAGCACTGTACCAAAACAAAATGCCACATGAATCCCAAAGAGTGCTGCAAACCCTGGTCTCAATTCCTTAGCCAAAACTGCTGATATGAGTATACAATAAAGCTCCTTGCTTTCTCAAAAGTCCAACCATGCTAATGACTGAAAAATCACAAGATATAGACAAACCATAGCTCATCCTAGCCTCTAGGGGTTGAGCTCACAAGTTTAGGAGCTGTTCCAACCAATTCTAAACTGAGAACTACAAATTAGGCAGTGGAACAACTTGCCTCTAGAAACTAGGGAACTGATTCATTCAGTTGCCAACAACTTTTTGATAGATGAATCTACCTCCATGAGTGAAAATTTGAAATATTTACATCATGATCCATCAATCTACATTAAATTACATCACAAGTTTGACATTGAGAAGGAGAAAAAGTCAGACTGTCAAAAGCTAAGCGAAAAACAGAGTGTTTCTTGGTCAAACTGAGCAAAATTTACCCAATGCACCGCGCTGATGTCCCTATGCGTAGCACCCATTTGCAGACACTTCAAGAGGCCTTCCCAGTGTCCAAATTTTCTCTAGGTGTGCTTGTTGGAAAGGTATACCTATCTACTTTCCAACCCAAGTGGAATTTTTGAATTTGGCCTCCATTTTCCCCTCCACAATTGAATTCTCCCAACACTGCTTCATGTGTGTCAAAATAGGGGCAGTAAGGTCATCTTTTAAGTGTTTTTGACCTTTTTGAGGGCTCAAAACCTGTCAAAATTTCTTGGCCATTGGTAGGCAAGCATATTTTTTCATGCAAAATCCAAAAATGTGAGTTTTTTTCATTTGGAGGCTCCCATCAAAAGCAAGCGCCAGGTGGCGTGGTGCATAGGGCAGAAAATTCTGTTTTTTGTGCCAAAAATTCCAAAAATGCAAAAAGTGTCCCAATTTTTTTGAAATTTGGGATGTGTCTTCTCCATCAAGAGTTGTGTTGGGCCAAGGAAGCCTCAGCCAATATCTAAAGTCTATCGTGCTCCTTTCACCTCCTCGATGCCCTCTTTAACTTTGCTTTCAAGCTCCTGATTCTTGCCTTGCAGACTTTGTTTCTTGCCATGTAATGATAAGCCATATGCCTCAACAATGTCTTCTCCCTGTTGGCCTTCTCCAACAACCTTTCTAAGTGGATATTAACTCTTTCTAGCCGTGATTCTCGATCGGCATTGATTTCTTGCTCCAGTGATGTGAGCTCCACCTTCCTCCTTTTGGCAACTTGGCGGTTCTCTCGTATCTTTTGCAACTCCATAATCGCTTGCTGATCCTCAAGTTGCTTGTTTCTTTGCTCTAGGTACTTTATTATCCACTTAGCCCTTTCCAAGTTGAGGGACAAAGCATTGATGTATGCCTGTTGCTCCTAGATGACCTCTTTAAGTTTTGAGCTTTGTGGGCCCAAATTAGTATCATCGTCCTCAATGAGAAAGAAATCAGCCTCCTGCTCACCTAAACGGCCCTCATCATGTAATGGCCTCTTACCTTTGTCCTAAACCTGTTGTGCTGATGAAAGAAGTGAGACCCCTTCCACCCCGGGTGGAGATAATACTCGCTTTACTGTTGTAAACAACTGTCTAGTGCCCTTTTGATAGGTGATAAACATCGGCATACTAGCGGTCTGTGTCTCATGACCCTCCTGCTGATATGAAGGTCCACCTGTCTCATGAAAAGCCTCTGGAGGTCCCTAAGGAGCTGTGAAGAACTCATGAGGAATGAACTCCTCCCATGTGATGCCTTGCAAACCGAGCTGATGTATGACCACAATTTTAATGAGAGCAAAATGATATATACTGTTGAACTGTTGCTGAGGAGTCTTGTGTTGTACTAGGGTGGTCATCTTCTCAATATTTCGGCACATGAAGTAGGGGAGATTCATAATTCTCACCCTGGTAAAGTGCATCAACAACCTGATATGATAGGCATAGAGGCGAGAAAACCAGCCCTCACAGCTGAAATACTCATTATCAGTTTCATTAAAGGAGCATATGAATCTTTCAGGTACAGAAAGGGAAAAACTCTGCTGAGTTGTCTCAAATAACCGGGCTTGATGTATGGTTCATAATGCTGCCTGTCAATTTGCTGCCTCTTATTCCATTGCTCTCCAATATTAGGAATGTCGGTTGCTAGAGAAATAGATTCTGGTGTTAAAGTGAATGTTACACCAGCTAAAGTGGCTTGACCATTATGTAAATGAAGCACAAACAACCAGGCCAACTCATGGTGATACTGAACTCTAGCAACCATCTCACAGAACTCATAGTAGGATTGGTGTTGGAAGCATGTGATGGCGAGACGGCAGGCCTGTAGCTCAGAAAGGGTAGAAGATTCCTCTCGTATATGTTTGCCACCCTTATGAGGCCTCCTTGGTGCATGTACCTTTATAGGAGAGTCACTATGTGTCTCTTCATCATGGTCATACGAAGGATCAGACTCCATTTTTGCTAGTGAGTGAGTTTTCTTGGTGAGTAGTAGGAAATTTATGGTGTTTTTACTTTTCTACCACCAAGGGAAAAGTATATGAGGGACTGTGGAGGGAGAGAATATGAGGGATTTTGGGACTGTTAGGACAGGGTTTTGTTTGGGAAACAGGGGATTAGGGAGTGATGTGTAAGCTTTTAGGGAAAGCAATTAGGGTTTGGGGATTTGTAGTTAGGATTTGGGAAAATGGGGGTTGGGGATAGGGATGATTGAATATGGGGGTTAGGGATAGGGATGATTGAATATGAGAGTTGGGGAATGGGTGGATAAGGTGGGAAAATGAATGAAAGAGTGAAAAAGTGAGGCAGTGGTAGAATAGACTTGGCAGCCAAATGGCAAGTACAAACCCTAAGCAATATTTTTTAGAAATGGCAAGGAAGTAGGGTTTGATTTTTTCTTTACACAACCAACATAAATTTTATGAAACACTCCTTCACTAGCAAGGAAGAGATCTTAACTTACTTGCAAACTAGAAGGCTTGAGTGATTTTGGCAATTTGAGGAGTTTTTAAACGAATTGGGCTTGGTAGCTCTATGCGTCGCGCCTCAAACCCAACACACCACTCCTTCTATGTGCACTGTGCCAGAACAAAATAATATTGAATATCACGGCCCTATGCGTCGCGCTTCGTGTATGCACCGTGCCACTCACCCAGTGCACCGCGCCCACAATTTTACACAGTTTTCTCCAAATTTCGCTCCCTTTGCTTAAACACGGCCTTCACTTTGCTCAACCTTGTTTCTTGAATGCAAATGAACTTTTGAATTGAGAAAATGATTTATATACAAGGAGATTTTTAATTTTTGATTCATAACGACCCACTTTTATAATTTTTGCAATATGACTTTACTTTCCAACTTTGTTTTTTGAGTTTTTCACTTTATTTGAGCCTTTTGATGAACTGAATGACTTGATTTTTCTTGATTTTTGTTTGCTTTATAGGGGATGGAGCTACTGAGGCTTGAGAAGGGGACCAGGGTTACCACTAATGTTATTACATATGGAAAAACTAAAATTACATCAAATTTATACAGTAAAAACCTAAAATACTTTGTTTTTCCTCAAAATAGAGTTTTGAGGAAAAATACATTTCTAAGTGAAATTTATTGGTACTGGAACCTTATTCAACCTCCTCATGTACCTGCTGACTGTTATTGGACATTTTGGAGACCTTTTTGATGAAACCCTAGACCTAATGAAACTGAAACCCTAGACCTAATGAAACTGAAACCCTAGAAAAAACTTTTGCAAATTTGAAGACAAAAATGACTGCAGATGATTTTGATGAATGAAAATGGGCCAGCAGGTAAAAGACATGAGGGAAAATGTACAACAAGCCACTACTGTCAGATGATCCATGCTCCTAATGGAATGCAGCTAACTGAGCGAGACACCTAATATGCAATGCAACAAGAGAATTTGATCTATGACGAAGCGATGAAGATACCGACACTAATAGGTCAGAGGCACGTACAGAGGTAGGGTGCATTAAATGCAAAAGTCAAGGGTACAACAAGGACCACTACCCTGTCTTCATGAATTATCTGGTGGGAGGGGGCCCGATGCCATTAAAGATGGATGTACAAGCAGGGTCGAGTGCGGCACCCGCGCTCTAGTGTGAAATTTGTCAAGTAGAGGGAAAGCATGCAACAGACAATTGCCAACTATTACAAAAGTATACCTAGACCCTGCAACAATTATATTGCAACTTTTGTAGGTCAGTTGGTCATGATGAGTGAACGTGTCGAAGTTACTATCTAATGATGGAAATGACCCCACCCTATCGAGTTCAGATTGAAGCGCGAGGTTTCAACCCAACCGTAGGGCCACGTGGAGGATTTCAAGGACGCGGATGAGGCAGAGGAATGGGTCTTGGGCAAGGGCGTGGACAGCTGATCTGTTATAACTGCAGAGGGCCAGAGCACTACGCTCATGACTATATTAATCGAACAAGGATATCTTGTCCATACTGTGAGCAACTCGACCATGAAATGGTAGACTGTCTAATGCTTATTGCTCAGATGCACGAAAGGGGGTATTGCAGCCCACTCCAACTCAAAATGTCCAAATGATGAGGTCGGAACCCCGAGAAGAGGACCCCAACGTAAACATGGTACTAAGGAGTGGCGTAACCACCGAAGGAGATGTGAGGAAACATACTGGAGAAGATGGGAAGGGTCGTGATGCTCTGAGAAAGGAATCTAACTAGGGAATAGGACAGGCGAGAGGGACATCTAAAGAAGCTCAGGAGAGCTTCACAGAAGTCTCTAACCCAGGTGATAAGGATCTAATCGAGCTGGCAATGGATCCCTCTATTCTTACCACCTTTTTAGAGACATGTATGAAGTTGCTACGCGATAATAGGGTAGTTAAAGGACTCCAAGAGGTGATTAATAGGTGCGTGGGATCAGGGGAACTGCGCATAGTCCGGAAGCTGGGGAAACATGCTCTGCACACCGAGCGAGAGATGCGAATGACAGCACAAGTCAGGGAATAAGAGATGGACCAGGTCATTTTGGATCTAGGGTCAGACGCGAATGTGCTACCTAAGCAAACGTGGGAAGGCATGGGTAGGCTTGCACTACAATGATCTCCTATTCAACTACGAATGGCTAATCAGTAAAAGATCTTACCAATGGGACGACTGCAAGGGGTGATAGTGGACATTGAAGGAGTAAGTACACATAACGACTTTGAGGTAATCGAAATTGTTGATGACAGTCATCCCTACCCTACATTGCTAGGAATAGATTGGGACATGAATGGAGTCATCAACTTAAAAAAATGGAAAATGATATTCGAGAAAAAGTCACTCCATGTCATAGTTCCACTGGATCCAGCTGAAGGAGCAAACTAGACCGAGATGGTGCGCGACATGGACAATGACAATGAACTGGACTGCATCTACCAGATAACAACACAAGACCAGGATCGGGTGACTCCCTCAGCGGATGAAGAACTCTCATGGGAACACGATATTTTCTACACATCGGATTCAGATGAGGAACGTGAGCGATGGCGGAACTGATTGCATGAGGTCACAACACTCAACCGTAATATGATGATAAGATCATTGTGACACGTGACCACTGAAGTAAGACAACGACCTGAGGATAACGGTGCAACAAATGAGGAGCAGTCCACCCTGGAACTTCAATCATAGAGCAGGAGCAGCATAGCAAAACAAAAGAAGTATCACGCGCACCTGTATGGTGTAGGAAGATAAAGTAGAGTGAGAACGGTCGTAGAAGGTGGTTATGGGCCCTAGGAGTTCCGTGACGACTAGGGCAGCCACAATATAGCAGGTCAAGTACCTGGCTACAA
Organism: Pinus taeda; assembly: GCA_000404065.3. NCBI lineage: Eukaryota > Viridiplantae > Streptophyta > Pinopsida > Pinales > Pinaceae > Pinus > Pinus taeda. The sequence goes on from APFE030172361.1 coordinate 29,139, forward strand.
TGGAGTCCATGATGGTATCAGGGGAAATCATCAAAGGTTCGATGGGCTAAGAAAACCATAAACCAAGCAGGATGTGCATAGAAATCTCTACCCTGTGAATAAACACGCTGAAATTAGGGGACCAAGGAAGATTTTCCCAGCTGCTGGCCCTGCACGTCGACCTAAACAAGAAGTCTTGGATGAAAGGATCTGGTAGCTGTGGGAAGCCATTCGACGTGGCAACATGAGACTTCGCGAGCTAAAGGAAGCAGGGATCAGGCTAAGGAGGAAAAGTGCGAGGTTGGATGAAGAAATTGATAAAATAAAATTTGGAGGCACATAAACGAGCTGCGTGAAAGAGGCACTAAGGGAGCTAGACCTGACCAACCCTCCTACACTACTAGCACAAGTCGTGACCCTGCTATCATGGTTGCGACTGCACCCTGGGGCACAAGGGAGAACATACCACAAGACGCTACCAGACTCAAAGGAATGCAAAGGGTGCCACCAGCTTGGGCTAGCAAGGAAAAGGAAGCCTTGCACGAAGGGTGCAACCACCTGACTATCTATAGGAGGCCCCATCTCAACGCCCCACGCAGTTGGAAGAGGGCACGAGACTATAAACCAGGCTGCAGGAAAGCTGTGCGGTTTGGCCGTGGCATGCAAGGTCAGTCAAATGCATAGAATGCATCTGCATACCAGGGACTGCACTGCCGCGGGGGAGGGATGGAAGGAAACCATTATAGTTACTGTTCATGATAAGATGTCCCATTTAAGACACCAAGTAGCAGGCGGTGGGCAATTACGGCATAGGGGTAACCGCCAAGATTGCATTAATGAGCCACGAATAAGGCGAAAGGCTGAATTCAAATTTGCAATCGTATATAACAAGTAAGGGAAGGGGCACACCACAAAGCCTGATCATTTGAAGAATAGGACGCCCTGGGTTCAAGCCGAAAAGAGAAAGATGGATGAAAAACAAATGGAAGAAAGCTCGTGGTTTCAGGCAATGAAAAAAGAATTGTGAGAGAGGTTCCTTAGGTTGATAACCCCCACCACAGAAGTTCCACAGAATCCCACACCGCAGGCAGCTAAAATCCCTAAATCACCCAGGACATCGCGGACCAAGAAGGACCCCCAAATACCAGGACTGGTAAGGAGGTCACCGTGAAATCTGTGATTTAGCAAGCTCACAATGGAAGAAAAGGGCAAAGATGTTAAAATTGAAAACGACGAGGAGGAAGAGGGATCTCAGACCTATGTCGAAGAAATCAACCCAGACAAGGAAGGTGAAGCAAATATCCAGCCAATCTGACAACCCAAGTATGTTCCCCCGAGCAAAGGGAAGGCTAAGGTCCCCTCAAATCTGGATGACGTTGACAACATATTCATCACCCTGTCTCTTCCAAAAGGGGTTCCACTTGAAAGCATGGTGACTAGCCGTATTTTGACGATGAAATTTGAAGACTGGGACGTTGCAGATACAGAGAAATTTCCCCATTTGGTGACTAGCGAACTAATGGAGCAAAGCGCTGAAGGGACAGTTACGACACTTCAGCCAAAGGAATCGCTGTGAAAGGTGGAGGAAGTCGGGTTGCTTTGTCTCCTATCCATTCCCACTTTCTCCGGCCCCCTATTACAATATTGGTCGTCAAACGGCTACTCTGTCTGGTACAAAATGGATATTTATGGATAGATACACCCGTCCACATCACAGCAAAACTCATTCATAGGATCTCGTAGCTCCCTTCTGAAGGAAGAGACCCCATGGAAATCATGGATAAGACGGGCAATGTGATAATGACAAAAACCCTGAAAAAGAAGTACAAGTTGGAGAAAGGGCAGCAAGGGTATACTATTGACAGTATTTTGGACAAAGCGGTCTGTGTTGCTACCCAGTTGCTGGCAGGGAAAGTAATGCAGAAATGCTGCAGCAACGAGGTTCCTGTGATAGTTATCTTGCTAGCTAAGAAGTGCGCCGTAGGAGAATGGTTCAATTGGGCATAGTTTCTCTATAACGAGCTTTTTGACCAACTATAGAGAGGTCCAAGAAGTGGGCAAGACCTTCCACTATATGTGGTTGTTGTTGTCCATCGTGCTAGTTACCAGTGAATTACTCAAAGATAGCCAATTTCCCTCTCTGGACCAAGAGTGGCCAAAGACCGCCAAGTATGCATCACTCTGGGCGACCAAGGATGCTGCACGAATCCAAGGCATCAAGATTTTCTGGATACTGATGGACGCAAATGTCCGACACTAGATCAGCCAGCAACTCTATCTGTCCAACGAAATATATAACAGTGTGAAGCACATCACCAAGTTTAAAGCAGACATGCACTTTGTCTACATCCGGGCGTGCAAGGACCCTGACCATACGTGGACCACCCTTCCTTTCATTGCCATTGACAAAGCTATCGATGATGTATTGGATACCTGGCCCTTGGAATGGCGCGGACCAGATGCGGTGGGATGCGACGAGGTCGCAATCTAAAAACAGAAGGTTGAAGCTAAGCATACAGCACAGCAAAAGTAGAACAAACAGCACGCTAAGGAGGTTCGAGCAACCTGAGAGGTGGCGCAGACTTCGATAGGCAAGGCACCAGCAGGAGGGGTTGCGACGACAAAGGACAAAAGTGGTCTAAAGGTGCCCACAGAGACGGCCACGGATACAGGGACAGAAGGAACACTACCAACCACCACAGGTGCGCCCTTAAAATGGCCATCGTCAATAGAACGGAAAAAGCTGTGAAAGAAGGCCAAGGCGTCTAAATGGGATGAAGAACTGACCACATTGACCGAGGGCGACCTAGGTGACATAGGGGATAAAGTTCGCAAAGTCACCTAGAAAGCCATAGACAAGGCCATGTCGGAGCAACAGATTGTATTGGGGGCACTCCGCATGCAGATACAGGAACTTGGGACATGGGCCTTGCAGCCGAGAACTATGGCTACTCGTGGAGTTATGGGTATGTCAGCCACTGAGAAGCTACTAAAAGCCCAAGTGACAAATACTATCACAATCCCAGTAGGAGCATTGATAACTGAAAATGCGAGGGATCGAGCTGTGGTGGGTGGGCTTGTGGGGCTTGGCTTAAATTTGGCTGCCCTCCTGTGCGAAAGCTTGTACGAGCTCCAGGATAGTGCAACGATGGAGCTTCGCACTAGGTAAGGATGCACGAAACAGGTACTCAACGAATAAATAATTAATATAGAATAGTTGTGCCTCCAATGGGATGACACAGTCGCATAGAGTCAGCAATTGGAACAATTTGTAGGGGAAGCATGTTTGCGTGCCCCTGAGCTGGAGATTGCGCCCGAGCTTCCTGTTGGTGTACAAATCCACAAGCTGGCTAGTGGGTTCCACAAAGAAAAAGAGGAGGCTGCAAAGATTCAGTTGGATCTTAGCTTGCAGATTGCGGTGCTGAAATTCCAAGTACAACCTTCAATGCCCCCAAAGGTCATTGAGCAGCGCAGAAGCATCATTCACTCCAGGTGAGAAACGATCACACATGCCATGAAGGAGTGTGCCGACTTGTTGGTTTAATCACTTGTTACATTCACTTCACTCCAGTAAGATCCAACCTTACAGCGATTGGAAACAAAGGCAAGGGAGCTCCAACAGGTCTACGATAATGTCCGAGGGACTGCGCATATGGTTGCTATCACGCAGCGCTTGGACAAGATGAGGAAGGCCCAGGCCCTGAAGGTATAAGCTAATGCTTCCAGATAGAAGGAAGTCGTGCTTAAATAATGTCTCCAGCCATGGCTTAATGAGGCATTCATGGTTTCCATTGCCATTGAGCGCAAGGTGGCCTACATACAGGCATAATTTGTACCCGGTGAAGTAGCTGAAACAAAGATGGATGTGTCGATGGCCCATGTCGAACAAGTACAATGAATGGCGGAAGAATTTGCTGCAAGTACAAGCAAAGCACAAAAGTTGTTGACCGACCTCTGCGCAAAGATTTTCACACCAGCCGAGTGACTCGGGACTTGTCACAATGATTGTGTTGGGGGATGATGACAAGAGATGAAGCAGGAGAAGAAGAAACGATCCCAGTAGACAGTGAATATGATGAGAGGGACACAATTTATACCAATAGAGGAAAGGAGCATGTTGGCTTAGGGGGTCCTAACCCAGGTTCAGAGTTAGTTGCGCCAACCAACAAATCCCTACACTACTGGCCCTTTCAGCAACAACCCATGTAGCATAGGTTATAGTCTCACCCAAAGCAGTATGGGGAGATGCAAGAACCAAGTTTCTACATCCAGAGACAGGTGTGATGTCTTTTAGTGCCTCATATCTACCTTTGCGCAGATCGATAAGACCTTAGGGCTTGGTACTGCAAATCTATTGAAACAGTCTTCAGACCTTCGTGAATGTCAACAATCAGCCTTGGTGGACTCTTAACAATTGATTTATTCACTTACCTGCATCAAAGAACAACCATTAATTAGTGTTCATGCAAATCTACTTAAGTTATTTAGTGAACATAACATAATTCATCACAGTCTTTGCAAAAATATTTAACATGCATTGCCTACATTTATTAAGACTTATTCAAGAGAATCGCACATTAGTAGATCAACATCCCATAAACACATTACTCATCAATAGTATATATCATAAACAGAAGTAAACAGACATAAACAGATATACACAAGATTTCTTCGATAATTTTATTTATTGATCTTTAGTTTAGCTTTATAGACTCAAAACTACCCTGGACACTTAGCTGCAGGTGTCCACGCACTCAACTGCAAACTCTACCTAGGCCTCTGCACACTCACCTATAGAGCCTTTCTTCCCTTATCTGGCCCACTTCTTTTTGCTATTATTTCTCTTGTATTGACCCATTACTAACATGATCTCCCTTAAACTCTCTAAGACAGACCTATTTATAGCCTTTTTCATACAATCCCATGGTTCGTGAACCATGGGTCGATCTCAAAATCGACTCATACTTTACATAAACAAGGGGCTAAAACCCCTTTGACTCCTAATCATCTACACTCTCCGCATCCACAAATTATGAATACTTTACATTAGTTACAAAAATATATCAAAACTTGGGTTATTTTAACCCCAAAACTGACCCAAGTTACCCCATCCTAATAGGCCCCCGACACAAATATCGTGACTCACCCTCGAGTCACTCAATGGGTGTTGCGATATTGCTGCGAAGATCCCCTAGCTCTACCTGGATCACGGATTCTTCGGCAGTGCTCTGAGTTGTTTCCTGCTTGACTTCCTCCACTAACTTTTATGTAGCTAGTCCTTCTGTGGCCAACCTCATTGCCTCTTGTGTCTGTTGCAAGCCTTTAAGTTTATCCTAGATGGGTATCGTGACTTGATAAGCCTCTTCAAACCATGGTTTCAACCTGGCCTTTAGAAAGGCCTCCTTCTACTATGCTTCCTCTACCTGCACTAGGAGTTTCTTTCCCTCCTGTAATTTAGCTAGGTGTTGTGTGGGTGTGATGGAGCATGTCATTTCACTAACTTCATCATACTATCATTGTAGCTCCCTGACTTATGTATTCAGTGTCTGCAGGTTCGGATCCTCCTGTATATTTGTTAACAACTCCATTACTTGCTCAAATAATGTCGAACATTCAGTGATTGTGGCATCCAAGGTGGTCATTCCTTCTTTTATGGTGGCTCTGTGCTACTCCCAGACCTCAGGCAAAGTCGTGGGCTGCAACTTTAATTGTAGCTCGGTGATCTTCATATTGAGTTCAAACTGAACTCGGCCAACCTCTGCTTTGGCTTTGCGCACACCAATGGCTAATTTTCTGATCTTCGCTTCTGGTTGTGCACCCTCGATAATATGAAGCTTAGGCACTATCCTTCATGTCTCTACGACTGTTGACTCTAGTCATGAACTTTGCACCTATAGCATCTCTTTTTCTTTTAAAGTTTGTGTCTTCTCAGAGAACATCTTCTCATTATTCACTTTTTATTCACTGATGAGGTTAAGAGCGCACTGCTCTCGAGATCACAATTCTTCTGTCACACCTACATGCAACACATGGAGGATCTCATTGGGAAGCATTGTTATGTTCAGCATAATGTTCTTGATTGTGCTCAGGATGATGTGGTCTTCAGCTGACTCCACGCAAAGTGACCCATTTGGCAATGCAGTAGTCCTAAGTTCTAGGGTCCTTACCAACTTGGCTACTTGACTTGTCACAGGTGCCAAGGTTGCTAGTTCTATGCTTACTTGTCCGGTGCCCACCTGTATCCTACTTACCTGGATCTGCAACTCGCGCAGATCCTTTTGGACGCTCCCCAGTGTCTGCATATATTGTTGCTTGAACTGCCAAAAAGTGTTGAAGTGCGGAAACCTAGCATGATTTGCGAGGTCCCAATCCTCCATTTTTAGTAGTGGGATCCATGCAAGTCGCATACCTTCAAAGGGAATCTGCTTAGGTAGCAGGGGCGTAGAAATGGAAAACTTCTCTAAATCTAGGTCCTTTGTGACCTTCGCATTCCCCTTCAGTGGAGGGATATAGTTGGGTAGCTTTGTGATGGGCTCCACTCCCTTAGCATTTGTCTTCTATACCCTAAGCTTCTTCTACCTCCAGGTCCATGACTTTCTCCAGCTTCTTATCCTTGTTCTTTTTCTACACTGCAGAATTCTTCTTAGGGGACTCGCGCACCAGTACTGGATTTTTTTGCTTATCCTTCTTTGGTTTAACTGTTTGTGTTTCTCTGGTAGGGGTAAGCTTCGGCCTAAGTGACCTCAGTCTTGTAGGCATAGGAGTTGGAGCTTCCATACTTACCACTTCCGGGGCGGCTCCCTCAGAGGCAACATCACCACCAGTACTCACGGTTTCTACAGGGCTTGGTCCAAGCATATTTTTGAGGATGAACTTCTAATTCTAATCAGACAACTTAGCAAACACAGGGCTTGTGACTAAATCCTCCCAATACGAGCATGTCATAGGCAACAAACAGAAAATTTCAACAACAACTCTAAGGACACAAAGTGTTCTCTGTTGGATGGCACACTTAATTTATAGGGATTTTTGAATTCAAATCCGACTGTTCCCCCCAAATTCTGACAATTAATGTTGTTTTGGCAGCAGATATTCAAATATTTTTGCCTTAAATGTTGTCAGCCCACTCCTCTTAACCATCTTCTGGTTTTCAAATCATGAACAGCAACTCTAACAATCACTTTTCTGCTGTGTTTTGCGGCACCTCCCTCCATGGCACAGCTTCCTGCATGCAACTTCCTAGGTTGCAACTTCACTATTTTCCGCACAGCCTGCGTGTTGAATAGTCCTCCAAACCTCACAGTGTAGTTTATAGTCTCGCGCTCTCTTGCAACTGTCTGGAGCACTAAGACTGTCATGTCACCATATAGTCATTGCACAAGATCCCCTATATACAACTTCAATATGCTCCCATTCACTCTTCTCCGAAAAGGTTCTCCATTTAGTTTCACGAGCTGAACTACGCATCCATCTATAATTTCTTTGATAATATATGGTCCTAGCTAATGCATCTGAAATTTCCCCACAAACTTAGTGAATTTTCTATCATATAACAGGACAATACCATTAACCTTGAACATGTGAAGCTTAATGTGGCGATCTTTCCATGCCTTCTCGTGTTCCTTCTGTACTTGCTGATGAAGTGCTACCAAAAATCGATCTTCTTAGAGCTCCATTAGTTGCGCGAGCCATTGTTCCAAAGCTTCACGATTTTCCATATTCGTCAGCTTTGCTATGCATAGACTAGGCACAATATACTCCATTGGCATTACAGCTTCTACACCATAGACCAATCTGAACGATGTTTGTCCTGTCAGCCTTTTGCAAGTAGTCCTATAAGCCCATATCATTGCAGGTAAATGCATATCCCAATCATTTCACTACGCGTTGCAAATATTTGTCAGCGCATTTTCCAAAATCTTGTTGAAGGCTTCAACAATTCCATTGGCCTGTGGATGGTACTGTGTACTCTTCTGATGGTAGACCTGGAATACTTCAATCAGCACATTGATCGTTTCGTTCAGAAAGTGTGTACCTTTGTCGCTCATCGACACTTTCATGCAACCAAATCTAGTTAAGGCATACTCAAACAAAAAATTTGCTACTGTAGCCCCTGTACAATCCTTAACCAGTTGTGCTTCTACCCATTTGGTTAGATATTCCGTCATGGTGACGATATAGCGCGTGCCAGTTTCTTCCCTGGGGGCTGACTCAGCCCAACAAAATCAAATCGCCCATTTTTTCAAATGGCTGCAAAGATACTTGAGGTTGTAATGGAAATTCATCCCTTTGTGATGGTTTGCCAGTTCTCTGACATGCATCGCATGCCTTACAATATGCCTTGGAATCCTTGTGCAATGTTGCCCACCATAGACCTGTGCACAAAATCTTCTGCGCAATCGTCTTTCCTGCATAATGTCCTCCCTTAGCCCCTCCATGAGCTTCAGCGAGGATGTTATCCCTCTCAAAATCTAGCATATATATCCCGAATATTTAATCAACACCCATCTTATACAAATGTCTGGAAATTACTAAAAAATGTGTCGTGCACTACTAATTTCTTCTTTTGCTGACTTGTATACCCTTCTGGTGCCATTCCCATAGTCAAGAAGTGAATAATATCTACAAAATGATTATCTGCTATGTGCACCACAAAGATTTGCGCATCCGACAACCCTTCCTCCAGATTTTTGGGCTCCTCTCTTGTTTCAAACCGCGATAGATGATCAGGTCTTGCACTTAACCTCCCTAGCTTCACAATTACTTCAAACTCATACTCCTGGAATAGTAGCAACCACCTACAGATATTCCCCTCCAGCAAAGGCTTATTGACTAGGTATTTTAAAGTATAATGATCTGTCTACATTTTGAAATGTTTGTATAAGAGATAGTGCCTGAATTTTTGAATGCGTACACCATGGCCAATCCTTCTCGCTCGGTCGTTGACTAATTATTCTTGCCCTTTATAATTTCCTACTCATGAAGGCTATAGGATGGTCCATTTCTCCTTCATTGGCTTGTGTTAACACTGCACCCAATGCAATGCAAGAGGAATGCACATGTATGTGAGACTCCTCTTTCCAATCAGGGAATACTAAGATTGGCGTTGTGACCATCTTTTCTTTCAATACATCTAAGTTGTGCTGACATTCTTCATCCCAACAAAATGTTGCATCTTGTCTTTGAGGTTTCTCCGAGTTTCATGATTATGTAGATTATCTTCTGAATACATTGCATTAGATTTCTTTTAGATCAACATTTTGAACTAGCAATGGTGGTTCATCTTCAGGATGTGATAGATTATTGAAAGACTGTTCTCATTTTTCCAGATATATAGAGATGTATGAGATGCTTAGCCGACAGGTATTATGATTTATTATTATTTTATTTGTTTTAATTATCATTTTAATTGTTTTATTGTATTTTGTTAATTTAATTATATTTCTGTGATGTTTTAGGGTTTAAAATAGTGATAGAACTAATTTAATTATTCTATTAAGTTTTGTAAATTTAATTGTATTTTTGTGATATTTAGGGATTATTATTTTCATTAGGGTTATGGTTATATTAATAATATTTTGTATTAATTATTTCATAATTTAATTAATTTTATAATTATTTTAAATTTATATTTATTTTAATTAATTTGGTTAAATGTTTAAAAAAAAAAAAAAAATAAGCAATTAAAATAATTATAAAATTAATTAAAAATATAATTAAAATATTTAATATTTAATAACAACATGTAGGAAAGCCTCAACAAATAAAACATCACAATAAACATTCCATCAAAATAATTAAATAAATATAATTAAATTAATTATAAATTAAATAAATAAAATATATATATAAAATAATTAATACAAATATTATTAATATAACCATAACCCCAATGAAAATAATAATCCCTAAATATCACAAAAATATAATCAAATTTACAAAACTTAATAGAATAATTAAATTAATTATATCACTATTTTAAACCCTAAAACATCATAGAAATATAATTAAATTAACAAAATACAATGAAACAATTAAAATGATAATTAAAACAAATAAAATAAATCACTACTTTACAAGGAAATTCAGAGAAACCATAGAAATTAGCAAACACCCTAATAACCTCAAGAGAGACGACGGATGGACCATAAGCGAAAACTAGATTCCAATCCTAACATCTAAATCTACCCCAACCTAACTATGATCCTCCTATAATTAACCTAGGACAATCATAATGACATAAAGATCTAATCCATTACAAATAAATAACACACGATGATATAGTAAGCCTTAACAAATAATCACAACATATAAGTAAAATATAAATACAAAGTAAAAATAATAACAATAAACCATAAATAATTAAAATTAATAATGAATTAAAAGTTAAAAATTAAAATTAAAATAAATAAAACAATTAAATAATTATAAATTAATTAAATAATATAATTAAAATATGTAATATTTGATACAGACATGCAGTAAGGCCTCAACAAATAATCACACATAAAGTATGATTAAAATAATATAAATACAAAGTAAAACAACTACAATAAAACCTGAATAATTGAAAAAAATTAAATAAAATAAATAGAATAAATTAATTAAAAATCAAATATCAATAATTAATAATAATTAACTAAAATAAACATAATTAAAATAATTTAAAATTTGATTAAATAAAGATAATTATAAATAAAAAAATCACAATAAAACATTCAATCAAAAATTAATTAAAATAATATAATTAAAATATGAAATAATTAATACAAATATTATTAATATAACCATAACCCTAATGAAAATAATAATCTTTAAATATCACAAAAATATGATTAAATTTATAAGACTTAATAGAATAATTAAAGTAATTCTATCACAATTTTAAACCCTAAAACATTACATAAATATAATTAAATTAACCAAATACAATAAAACTATTAAAATGATAATTAAAACAAATAAAATAATAATAAATCATAATATCTATTGGCTAATCATCTCATACATCTCTATATATCTGGAAAAATGAGAACAGTCTTTCAATAATCTATCACATCCTGAAGATGAACCATGGTTGCTAGTTCGAAATGTCGATCTAAAAGAAACCTAATGCGATGTATCCGGAAGATAATCTACATAAAAATGGTGCATCATTCTTCAACAATTTCTCCATGGGCGTGGTAATCTGAGCATATGCTTTGATAAACTTTCGGTAATATCCTGTATCTCCTAGCATCGCACACAGCTGCTTAACATTCCTTGGGGTTTCCAGATTCACTATCACCGCAATCTTTCCAGGGTCCACCATCAATCCTTGCTTGCACACAACGTGACCCAGAAAGATCCCGGAAGGAACACAGAATGTGCATTTATTCAAGTTTAGTGCGATATGGTATCTACGACACGTATCCAACATCAGGCGCAAACTTTCTACATGGCGCTTTACTAATCCGAACATTTTCCAGTCATCAAAGTATACTTCTAGGAACTTATGAATGAACTCCTTGAATGTTACGATGAATATGTAAGAAAATATCACAGGCGCATTCTTTAGTCCAAATGGCATCACAGTGTATCAAAAACAACCCCACTCTGTCGTGAACGTCATTTTTCTCCTATCCTTAGGCACGATCTTAATCTGATGGTACCTCAAAAACCCATCAGTAAATGAGTAGGCCTTATGCCCTCCAACATTTTCTAATACTTCATCAGTAAACGACATCGGTAATGGATCATGGACACAAGCATTATTAAGCTTCCACAGATCTATGCAAATCCTTATCTTTCCCTTCTGCTTCTTCTCATGAACCACCATTGGGCTCGCGCAATCAGATTCCTCAACCAGTTCTATGATGCCTGCTTCCAGCATCTTATCTAGTTCTAGGAGAACCTTTCCCTTGTATTTAGGATTAAGGCGATATGGTCCTTGCTTAATAGGCTTCACATCCGACTTCAAAGTGATCTTCATAATGCCCAAATCTCATACTATGCCCTTCAAGTTTGAAAACTTGGTAAGGAATAGATCATGATATTCGCAGAGTAACTCATCAACTTTATCCACAGTAGTGTCGTCCCAGTAATTTCTAATCTTTGCAAACTTCGGTTCTACTCTAGTGCCAATGTTTAATTGCTCTGTTTTCAGTGGCGTGGTGATGTCTTAGTTGTCTATTTGTGGTCCCTCGACCTCATGATTCCCTTCGGCCTCCGGAATGTTAATATTTCTTGGATCTTCATCCTCCTCTTTAGCGGTCACGTTATAACATTCTAGCACATGGCATAGTTGGGTGCTCCAATCTGGTTGTATCCATTCCATAGGTTCTTGCGGCGTTCTGAAGATAACTGCCTTAATCTCCTATAGGGCTTCATTGATGCAGGTGAAGCCATCTTCAAAGCTGAAGGTCAATAAGAACCCTTCCCTCAATATATCCCACTCCACAGTGCCATGGCGAAGCTCTGTTTCTAGATACCAGTTCATGGGAATTGTATCCAAAGTATGGAAAAATATGTGTACCCACTCCGACTGCGACTCTATCCCCCAAGATTTAGTCCATTTTTCTAAGTGGTTGGGCGAATCATCCTTCCCACTATATTTATCGGGAAATCTAGTGTTAGGGTGCCCAAACCATAACCTCATCATTCTTCTGTAATCCCACCATCCATCAAATCTATCCTTGTGTGTACCCCACCATCGTGTGGGTGTAACGTGCAGTGCCAAATCTAATGCTTAGAAGTGGTGACCCTCAGGGACTTCTCGCTCAAACTCATCCAAAAATAGATCTACATCAGTTAAACCATCATAACATGGTAGATTCCTTACTTCCAATGAAACACAGTGCAATGATTTTGTTATCATATTGAATCGCAGCGTGGATCTTCATGCAAATCGTTTTACCAATGTTCCAACTCTTCATCTGAATCAAAGGTGCAGGAACTCTCTCGGTCCCATGTGATCCATCCATGTGCCGTTAGAGTGATCCAGTCCTGGTCTCGTGTAGTTATTTTGTATATTTGGTCTAGTTCATCATCACCTTCTTCATAATCACAGATTGGTTCAGTGTAGCGCGCCCTTCTGCAGGGTCCAATGGTACTACAACCCGAAGCGATTTCCTTTCAAACGACATTGTCCTCTTCTTTAGATTGATGACCCCATTCATTATCAATGGCCCAGTCAATTCCCAGGAGTGTGAGGTATGGATTAGTGTCATCGACGATATCTATAACCTCAAAATCAGCCATCACGCTCACACCTTCTATATCAGTGGTTACTCCATATAGTCATCCCATGGGGATGATATTTTTCTAGTTCACCATTCTGAGCTGGATCGGAGACCACTGCAGCGTAGGCCTTCCCATTATTTCCCATGTTTTTTTTGGTAGTACGTTCACATCAAACCCCAGATCCAAAATGACCTAGTCCATCTTATAATCTCCTATCAGTGCCGTGAGCCTCATCTCACGCCCTATTCGTGCCTTATGCTTACCAATCTTTCTGACCACCCAGTGTCCATTAGGGACCTTCTCCTTGATAACGCATTTTTTTATCAATTCCTGCAAGCCTTCCACAGCTTTGCTATCGTGCAAAAACTTTATACAGGTCTCCAAAAATGTAGTAAGCACAGAGTGGTCAACCTCTGTAGGCACGCTGGTGTCTTGCATTTTGTCCTGACTTCCTGAGGTGGATGACTTATTGAAGCTTTTCTTGGCCTCCATAAATGTTTCCTTCACATGATTCAGATCAAAATCAACTTCCTTCTCTGGGGCCTTGCAGACCCATCCATCCTCTTTAGGTTGTTTTCCTTTGTCATCGTCAGTCATTATTCCCCTCCTCAGTACTATATTCACACTTTGGTCCTCTTCGCGGGGCTAAGCTCTTATCATCTGTAAGTTCTGCATAGGTTGCTAAGGTTTCACTTTCTTCTCTTGCATTTTAGCTATCAGCAAGAGTCATTCTTCTATGGTATGGTCAAACTGGCTACAATATTGACATGACAGCCATGTCTGATTTTAACAGTCTCACGCATACTGCCCTGGCATTTCACATTTGTAACAAATGAGTTGAACGTGGCCTCTACCAAGTCCTCCTCCTCCTTGGCCTCGTCCTCTTCCTTGATAACCTTCGCACACTCCTCCACCGCCCTGCTATGGAGGCCAAGTCTTTGTTTGCATCCAATAGGTAGGTGTTCTTTCCATCGTTAGCTCATCGCTGCAATAGTGGTGCTCATCGTGGCCCACTAATTTACAGAAGTTGTAGAACAACTGCTCAGGTGTCTAGACGAACTTTTGAAGCAAATGACAATTATCTGGTTCACGTTGTCCAACAACCTAACAAATAGCGCACCATAGCGCAGCCCCCATGCTTGGTCCTGCTAGAGCTTCTAGCCTCGGGGTAATTGGTCACCCTCTTATAATATAATTTGCAAACACGGGACAGTGATTTTTATCGTGCCCCTCACTTTTCACTTCAGACACCAAACTTCTGCATGCACCTCTGGTTTAGTTTCCTTGTCTTTCTTCAATATTTGCAATTCTAAGGAAAGGCTTTGTAACTGAGAGTAAATATATTGTACCCCCAAGGTCGCATCCTAAATAGGTGTTGCATGCAACCTCATTGCAATTTCCAAAGCTTCTACAAGTGTTCCTATCTTTTGTTGTGACAAAGCAATCCTCAGGTGGGGTCGAAACGAAGCTATAAACCATTCGCAATGTTGATTGTCTATGAGCTACATGTTAGCTTCTCAAATTTGACATTTCAACCTTTGATCTAACTCCCAAGGCATCTCATCAACCCTCATCATAATTTCTTTGAATCCAACTACTGATTGCAAATCAAACTTAGGCTTACTAAACTCCTTGTTTAAAGCAGCCTTAGTATATGCTAGTGATGCCAAGGGACTATCATAACAGTACGTAATATACCAAGTCAGTGCGTGATCCTACAAAGTGGTAACCAATTGTGCCTTCTTTATATAGTCATTAGTAATCAGCTGCATGCAAAAAACCAGAAATGCTTTGTATCTCCACTCCCTATGCCTTTGAAAATTGACAGCTTCATTGTGTTCGACATGTTGAATGGTGGTGGTGATGGTGTAGGTGTGGGTGAAGGTGTATGTAGTGGAGGTGGAGGTGGAGCGGATGCATGATGTGTCCATGGAAAACCCTGTGTTATCAGCTAAACATCACTCCGCATTGAGGCCTATACCGTTCCCACGTCGTCGCTCGAAGGAGTTCCAATCAACGAGCTATATTCTGGACCTGACCTCTCTCAATCTCTAAAGAGTTTTCCACTTCGCGTAGCTCCAACATCAAGGCAATGGCATGATCCATTTTTCACATAATAACATTTTAATCCAGGTATTCAAAGATCTTAAATACTTACCTCGCGATCCTTTGAAAAATCATCCTTTCGCTTCATTGTAGATGACTAAGGTATCAACTGCAAATTTTGTGACAAATCCTCCTAGAATCTGATCGAGCTAATGATCAACATCTCACGTGATCTGGTTTTTCAAAGGCTTCTAATCATCGCACTAATTCAGGAGTCCACACCATAGGTTGATCAAGTTTCCACCTTCCTTGGTTGGCTGTCAATTTAGCTAACCACTCGTACTGTTCAATGGGAAAAGTGCAGAAGAAGATTTCATGTATCTCTGTATACAGATACCTGTTCAACCACTCTTCTTTCGGCAGGCATGGATTCCTGTTTTCTTGCACCGCAAACTCATGAATCTTCTAATCCAACCACTTTTCAATTTCTTTCTTGGTCGAATTCCAATGATGCGACATCACACATCTCTTTAAGAAGATCCTGGTCCTGGCAACGAAACCATTTGTTGGCTTAGGGGGTCCTGACCCAAGTTCAGAGTTAGTTGTTCCAACCAACAAATCCCTACACTATTGGCCCTTTCAGCAACACCCGCATAGTGTAGGTTGCAGTCTCACCCAAAGTAGTATGGGGGGATGCAAGAACCAAGTTTCTTCATCCAAAGACAGATGTGATGTCTTTTAGTGCCTCATATCTGCATTAGCGCAGATCGATAAGCCCTTAGTGCTCGGTACTGCAACTCTATTGAAACAGGCTTCAAACCTTCACGAAGGTCAACGATCAGCCTTTGTGAACCCTTAATAGTCGATTTATTCATTTACGTGCATCGAAGAACAACCCTTAATTAGTGTTCACGTATATCTACTTAAGTTATTTAGTAAACATAACATAATTCATCATAGTCTTCGCGAAAGTACTTAACATGCATTGTGTACATTTATTAAAACTTATTCAAGAGAATTGCACATTATTAGATCAATATTCCATAAACACATTATTCATCAACAACATATATCATAAATAGAAGTAAACAGAGATAAACATATATACACAAGATTTCTTCGGTAACTTTCTTTATTGATCTTCAGTTCAGCTTTACAGACTCAAAACTACCCTACACACTCAGCTGCAGGGGTCCGTGCACTCAGCTGCGGACTCTACCTAGGCCTCTGTGCACTCAGCTACAGAACCTTTCTTCCCTTATTTTACCCACTTCTCTACGCCATTACTTCTCTTATATTGACCCATTACTAACATGATCTCCCTTAGACTCTGTAAGGCACACCTATTTATAACCTTTTTCATACAATCCCATGGTCTGCGGACCATGGGTGGATCTCAAAATCGACTCATACTTTACATAAACTAGGGGCTAAAACCCTTTTGAATCCTAATCATCTACGTGCTCCGCATCCACAAATCACGGATACTTTACATTAGTTACAAAAAGATATCAAAACTTGGGTTATTTTAACCCCAAAACTGACCTAGGGGACCCCATCCCAATAGAGCATATGCAAGAGGATATAGAAATGGAGAAAATAGAAATAGAGGAAAGTGCCATAGAGGAAGCTCTGCAGGGGTTAGACCTTGCAATCATTGTAGAGGAATGGAAACAAAATGGAATAAATGCCATATCATAACACCATCTACAAAAAGTCGAAGGAGATTATCTCCTCCAGGAAGATCTAAAACTCAAAGCTCACCATCCAGCACAAGAAAGCACAACATCAAAGGGAATATTAGAAAATATTCTAGTAGAAGTACTCAACCATAAAGTATCAAGCCAAAAGCAAGGTCGAAATACCACTAGTCAGCTCCTCTAAAGACTGGGCACGAAATTAATTAATGAAGGAAAGGTAAAGGCATTGGCTCTATACCAATCTCCATGTCAATGAATTGAATCTCTTGGAATATTAGAGGACTGAACAATCCTGGGAAAAAACATATCTTAAAAAACATAATGTTTTCTGATCATCCTGACATCCTGCTAATTCAAGAAACTAAACTAGAGTCGGCTCACCCCCCCTCCATCTCAACTCTTGTTTCAATCCATACAGCTCCTTAGCCAACATGGCTACCGGTATGGCGGGGGGTATAATGACCTTTTGGAAAAACTCCAAATTCGACCTTATATCCTCTCTAGCCACTCATCATTCCATAATAGTGATCCTGAGAATCATAGGTACCAATGAGAGCATTTTCATAATTAATATTTATTCCCCGCACAAGGTGACAGACCAAATCAAAATGCTCCAAAGCATCTCCAATCTCCCAGACCCATTACACCATCCTCTCAAAATCATAGTATGCGATTTTAATATGATAACAAACTTGTCTGAGAAGACAGTAGGTATCCGAAAGCTTGATAAGGACTCTGAGGCTTTCCTCACCACCATTGAAAAACTAAACCTCATCGACATTCCCACCAACAATGGAATTTTCACCTAGAATAACAGAAGAGGAGGAGACCGCCAAATTGCCTCCCATTTAGACCACTTCCTTTTATCTGAGGTGACTTATATTACCTCCTGGGAAACGGAGGTGAGAATCCTACCGCAAGTAGGCTTTGATTATTGGCCAATCTCTCTCAAGATACAAATTTCCAATGGTCCAAAAAATAAGCCTTTTAGATTCGAGGCCTTCTGGTTGGATCACTAGGACTTCATGGAAAAAATGAAACAATGGTGGACTTACACTCCCATCAGAACTGGAAAAAAAATGTACACTTTCCAACAAAATTTAAAACATATCAAAGAGGAAATCAAAAAATGGAACAAAGAAACATTTGGCAACATCATCATGGATAAAAAAAACTTGGAGCATTAATTGGAACTTCTCCAATAAAGCATAATTGAAGAAGGGCTAACAGATAATAGTGAGCAAGAGGAACAAATATTACAACAAAGTTGGGAGGAGAGAGCCATCCAGGAAGAAAAGTTGTGGCAACAAAATTCCAGAATAAATTGGTTGAAATGTGGGGAAAGGAACGCAACTTTTTTTTCCATAAAACAATGATATAGCACAGGAGAAACAATAGAATTATGGCTTTGAAGAACGAAGACGGTCATCGCATTCACTCTCAAGAGGAGTTGGAAACATATTTCAATCACTAGTTCATCTCTCTTCTCAAAGAGCCAAGGAATGACCAAGATCAGGACATTAAAAAAATCACCAAGCATATCCCAAAAATCCTCACAGAGGAACATAAAAAAATGCTCCTAAGGAAAGTCTCCCTCCAAGAAGTGGAATATGTGGTCATAGGAATGCCCAATGGCAAAGCACCAGGTCCAAATGGTTTCACCATTGATTTCTACAAAGCTTGCTAGCCTATCCTCAATTTGGATGTGCATGCCCTTGTGGAAGAATATTGAATTCAGAATTTTTTCCTTAAAGCCCTTAACTCCACCTTCCTAAATTTGATTCCCAAGGCAATTTCTATTGATTCCCTGGATAAATTTAGTCCCATAGCCCTCTACAATTTCATCTACAAAATAATATCCAAAGTTCTCGCCAATCGAATTAAAGTCATCCTCCCTCTCCTCATCTCCCATCAATAGTTTGGCTATCTGGAAGGAAGAAAAATCATGGATAGTATCATCCTCTCTCATGGGCTTATCCACTCTCTTAAATCCCAAAAAAAAATTGGTATAATGATTCAACTAGATATGTCCAAAGATTTTGATAAAATTAGCTGGGACTATATGAGACAGGTCCTGGCAGCATTCGGGTTCCACAAAGACAACATCAAGTAGACCATGGCTATGGTTTCGAGAGATTTTTTCTCCATCCTCGTGAATGGTTCCCCTTCGCAACTATTTAATCCTTCCATGGGTATCAAGAAAGGGGATCCAATCTCTCCCTTCCTCTTTGTCATAATGGCTGAAGGGCTAAGCCGCTCAATCTCTGTTGCCTTGCAAGATAATAAGCTCTCTAGTCTCCAGCCCCATGCCTCTGCTCCCCCCTCCATGCACCAGCAATTTTTGGATGAAACCCTTCTCACGGGCGTCCCATCTATCAAAGAAGCTTCCTTTTCATGTCTATTATGTCTGAATTCTTTGCTGCATCTGGAACCTCCATCAACCCCGAGAAATCCAAGTTGCTCTTCTTTAACACTCTGATGCCCATTCGTAGGAACATTGCCAGACTCCTGGTCATTCCCATTAGTATTCTCCCCTCCACTTACCTGGGTGTTCCCCTTATAGATAGGCCCCTCTCCCGAGCCACTTGGGAGGACCTGATCAACAAGTTGAAGAAAAGAATTGCCAATTGGACCTTCAAATCTCTTAATCTAGCAGGTCGTATTATCCTGGTCAAATTTGTTTTACAGGTCATCCTACTCTACTTGTACTCAAATCTGGTAGCCCTAAAATTGATTTCAAACAAAATCAAAAACCTTCAGAGGAACTCCTTATGGAGAGACATAGAGGTTAAATAAAAATGGGCTCTGGGGAAAAAATTGCAAGCCCGAAAAAGATGGAGGCCTTGGTCTTAGAGACATAAACCTCTTGGGAAAGGCCCTAGGAGCCAAAAACTTATGGAGATGGATTGCAAACCCCAACTCCCCTTGGGGAATCCTATGAAAAGAAAATTATACCCCATCTCTCTCGCAAGAGAAAATTATCAGGATAAATGGAAATATTAAAGGTTCAGTCATCTAGAACCAAGTGTGGGAGAACAAGGATATCATTCAAAATCATAGTTTCTGGGAAATAGGCAACGGAAACAAGGCTTTTTTCTGGGAGGACACCTAGCAACAAAGGTCGTAACTTGATCAAGATCATTATCACCAAATCAAGGCAGATATGAAAAACAAAGAGAAAATCAAAGTCAGCCAATACTAGAAAATGAATGACAAAAGGGACAAATGGAGAATTTGGATGGAATAAGAGGATTCAACTCCCCATATGAATCCCCAAGCCTAGTCCGACATCTCATCAGAACTACAAAAAATAAAAATCCTCCTTGACTCTGCAGAGGATCAACTCAAATGGGAGAAAACTCAACAAGACATTTCAATTTAAAAGAAGCCTACATATACATCACCAAGCTAGATCAACTTCAACCAGACCCAAATTGGAACTCAATCTGGGACTGGAAGCACTCGCCAAAAATATCTATCTTTCTATGGTTATTCATGCACAGAAATATTTTAACGTGGGACAACCTAAGAAGAAAAGGCTTCATTGGCCCATTGAGATTCCCTCTCTGCCAACAAGAAGAAGAAACCCCCAATCATCTAATAAATGTATGCATATACATGTCCAATTTATGGGATTGGATTTCACTGGTTTTCAACAGCTCTTATCGGGACCCCTCATCCATTCAAAACACCACCATGAACTGGATATTTGTCTTCTCCCCACATCCTCTAGTTAACCATGCATGGAATTTAACTCTTGGTCTGATATGTTGGGCCTTGTGGAAGGAGTGCAACGCAAGAATATTTTGTGGCATCTCCACCCGGGAGGAAATCATAATCTCAAAGATCAAAAGTGTAATCCAGGAAAAAGTGACCTCTTTACCCACTCAGACTGTCAAGGCCCCTACCACCATCTCCGAAGAGAGAATTCTCTCAATGCTAGATCTCCTTCAGATCAAGATCCACGAAGTCACCCCCCTCTCAAGGCTTCAAAATAAATAATAATAAAAAACATCTGGAGGCCACCAAAGAAGGGGACTTTCAAGCTCAACTATGACGACGCAGCTAAAGGGAATCTGGGCCAAGCCAGTTTTGGAGGATACTTCAGAAACCCTAAAGGAGAGATAATCTAGATATATGAGGGCAATATAGGTTCAGCCACAAACAATGCCATAGAACTTCATGCCCTGGAAAATGGAATCACCACAATGCACAACCTAAAGCTCATTCCTATGATTGTAGAAGGAGATTCCATGTCGGCCACTCATATTGGAAAAAAAATTCAGCAAGGCATCGAGGTGGACAAAATTTCATAAAATTGGCACCTAAACAAAATAATAGATCAGATCAAGCAGAGAATTGATAACATGGTTGGCCTCCACTTTCAAGCCATCAAAAGGAATGGAAATAAACACACTAACAGACTAGTGAATGAGGGTACGGCTGGTACCCTACGCCTAAAGTCCTGAGCATGGTAGGATTTGGAGGAAGGTTAACTCTGTCAGCAATGGGCATCAATCAATGATGAATATAACCACTCCACCGAACAATAATTGTTCACGTCCCCTTCATCAATTCAAGGTCAATTCTTTGTTCCATAGGAAGGACATATGGATGGTGCACACGCACAGACTCATCCTTGGCCTGCCTGATTCTAGAGCCCACGATGCCACCTCCCCTCTCCCTTGTGTGACCGTCACCGCCTCCCAGTCACATCCTCTCTACTCAAACATTCCTCCACCACCTCACATCATAACTTCATATGCTTCCCCTTCCTGCCCCTTATCCCTACTCTCGGCATCCCTCCATCCCCTAGCTTCTATATATTTCCCCCTCCCCCTTCTCCCCCTCATTCTTCTCTCTACCTCCATCCCTCTCCATTGGTTCTTCGCTCTTTGGTTCCCCTCACTCCCTAACCCTTCTGATTCTCTCATGGCCCCGAAGAATTTCTCCACCCTTGGTTCCAATCGAGGAGGTGTGCACAGTCGCACACCCTCCTGCTGGCAGTCCCTAGGTTCGCACCCACTACTCTTGTGGAGACCTCTACAAGGTGCGCAGCTCTATGCTATGCAGCAGCGGTTTATCCTAAAACTCAATAGAGAATTTCTGATTTAGAAGCCCAAGCAAATGATCTCCATAGATAGGTCACTACTGAGGAAGTCGAAGTTGACTTTGCCTGGATTCCAGACCCTACCTTCACCCGAGCGTGCGAATTATCGAAACATGGTGGCAAATGAAAACCATCATGGGGTTAGCACTGCAGGATCAGGAGGAGTGCACCAAGGCTCTAGAAACAAATATTAACTGGCTGACTGAGAAGTTTTTGATTTATGTCTAAGCCATCCACCACTGTAGATTCATTACGTGGGTTGCACCGCAATACACTGTTATCAAGAAGAAGTTGATGAAAAAGGTCCATTCGACTGCTGAAGGATCCCCAAGCATCAAGCAAGAGGCTGCTGGGGCCTCCACAAGTCAACAGAACACCACCGTGCAGCAAGAGGGAAGCTCTCAAGAGACTCCCATTCGTCTGGATGAGGATCTGGTAACCATCAACCATGAGTGACTTCGTCAACCTCCTTTTTGTTTTTCTTCCTCCGCGAAAGACTATCTTTCGCAAAAGAAAAAGACTCTTACCTTGTTGGCCTCGCTATGGTTTTCTTCTATTCTCTCGGTTTCTATACTCTTAGTTTTGAGAATATTGTAAAGAGGGTTCTTCTCAACTTCCACCTTTGGACTCAAAACCCACTTTTGACATGGTTGCACTGTAAAAGAGACAAAGCCATGGCCATTTCAGGGATTTTTGTTGGGTCTTGTGTCGGGATCTCTCTCCCACACAACCCAAATTATGTAATTTGTCAGTTTCCATGGTAATATATTTTATCTTATTCACAAAAAAAAAAAAAAAAAAAAAACTTTAGGTGATGAATGCATATGTGTTCATTGTTTCCTTAATTTCATCGAATGTTCATCAATAAGGCTTAATTCCCTCTCAATTTAGCTACAACAAACACTTATTAGCTCATGCATTCATAGAAACTATTCAATAGCCTATCAAACAAGGAAAAAGATCCATAACAAGAGCACATAATGTAATAAGAGTGTACCATGCCTATAACTAGCATTTAACCAAAATGAATCCATGAAAAAACAGTCATAAAATTAACACAATAGCCACAACAGTCAAATAGAAATAACACATAATAACATATGCATAGAGCCAACCAAATCAGGGACGTCCATGTACCACCTGACCATAGATTGGGTTGAACCAAATATGTTTTTTAGCCAATCGCCCCCATGCCATATTCCAAGCATGAATGTGGGATCACATGGTAATCCAAAGGTTAAACCACCTTCAACCTCAAGCCATAAATATTTCACCTAAACCGGTCTAGAAATCACCAAAACGAATAAAAGCTTGGATGCCTCGAGATTTCTTCACCATACCTAGAGGAATTTTCCTATCTTCACCCACTTGTCAAGAGATTCCCAAAGAAAAATATATCCACTCTCAACCCTTGGGATTTTCCTGATACCACCTTATCCGAATCAAAATCCATTGGCAATCCAAATCTCAACCAAAATGAAACCTACTATACAATGGCTATCCCGGAAATTGCAAGGCAATAAATACTATACATCACTGTAGATTCAGGAAAATCCCATGCCAATGAAGACAAACATGACCAATAAACCAATTATTGAACAATACATTCACATCCCAACAAGATAATCAAACATGCAACTTGTTACCTACAAAATCCTCTTGCTAGTTGTTCTTCCTTTGCTAGTTTTTTGTCACAGTGATGAGTGGATGACCAAGAAAAAAAGTTAACTTAGCCATCAGCCATCACATATTTGAATAGAGTCAGTCATTTCATGTTATTTCCATTCTTTGAAGGAGTCTATGTAACATGATGAATAGCATAATTTTCATGGTTTTCCATCCATTTGTTTATTTTATTATTAGATAGAATCTATGCTATATTAAAACTCCTACTCCTTGAGCTAGGAAGTAAGAGTAAGAGGTAGAGAAGAGATAACTTGTAAAATTGAAGCTATACTAATTATTTTCTTTCTGCAATATAATTTTCCTTGTTCGAGTAATGGTCCATTGATTGTTCATATTTTACTATTTTTCTAACCAATGCCTTGTTTAAGTAGATATCCCCACTCCTTTATCAGATATTGTCCATATTCATAGCATAGTTGTTGCTATAATTATGTTTCTATTTCATTTTTGCATATATTTTGTTTTCATATTGCTGCAATTCCAAATTATTAGTTAATGCAACTCTAAATTGTTAATTGTTGCAACTCTAATAGGTTTCTAATTGCTACAACTCTAAATTTTAGGTACATTTCCGCATCTAGTGTTAAGATTCTCCTTATTCACTTACTAATTGGTTTTGTAAAATAATTTTAGCACTATGTGAGTTCATGTTTTTGTTGCAACTTTTTTGTACCTTTAATATTACTCTATTTTTGAAATTCTAACAGTTCGATTTTCCTAAACAAGTGTGGATTGGTTATTTTATGCATTTGGTTTATGGTTTCAATTTATTTACAAGTGTGATTTAATGTTTTGTAAGTGAATGCATTTTCATTACACATGCATTTGCATATCAGTTACAACAATCAAGGTCTCTCTTAACACTTCAACAAGTCACCTCTAGAACTTAATGTGATTTACTTTTCTTGCAAGTGTGATTTACTTTTTTGCAACTTAGATAAAAAAAGTGTACTTTCTATTCATGCAAGTGTGACATGATTTAGGTTTAATGGTGAATTGCAAAAGCATCCTTATATACTGAACTATGACAACCATTTAGTTACTACAACTTCAAAACACATACACATTTGTACTAGCATATATAGTGCATGACAGTTTGAAAGTTCCCTGCGAATCCTAGATTGACAATTATATGAACAATATTTTGGCTGTCTCCATAATTAGTTAGAAAGGTAATTAGAAGCCACTATCATTTTTGGCACTGATGTCGAGGAACTGTCAATAATGCAGTCTCTATTTTGTGGTTTTTTAATGATTATGTAATTTTAATTGCTATTTTATAGGATTTCTTCTCTGAAGATAGGCTTGATTTACTATTTTGCTAATTTTACTTTTTTTTACAAATTTTATTTCAACATAATGATTTGTTAGATGCTCAGTAGTAAATATCAACTTGGTATATTTCTCAAAACTCGCCCTCAAACTAATAGTGAAGGACATAGGAAATGAAGGAACAACCAGACACATTATTTGACTCCTACAACAAATTCTTTAGCCAAGCATAAACTTGAGTCCATAAAAATAAAATCTAAAATTGTCTAACCTTCATCCTTTGCACCTACAAAATATTTTTTCCCCATAAGATTTGACCAATGAGCAATTCAATATAGAGATGATTTTTTTGGAAACTCAAAAGGTACCCCTAAAGGAGGAAGATGATTCTTTGAAGGAAATGGTCAATGAAGTTAAGAATAAGCAATCCACTTCTTTTGAATTCCCCATTAAAGAGTTGGAGGAGCAAACAAAGATGAATAATATCCCACACTCAACCTTACAGAATTTTCATGGTCGCTCAAAGAAATATCCTACCACTTTTCTTTTTAAATTTGACATTCTTTGTAGAAGTTATGACTATGTATTTGATGCACAAAAGGTTGAAACTATTTCCTTCTACCCTTAAAGGTTTCATACCACATTGGTTTATGGGCTAAGGGCAGGATAAAATTGTTATGTGGGAACAAATGAAAAAGAGGTTCTTGGAAAAATATTGAGTACTACATGGATAAGGAGCAAAGGGAAGAAGTATTTTGAATGACCCAAAACAAGGACAAGAGCCTTGAGAACTACTTTGAGAGATTCTTATATAACCTGCAAATAGTAAGGTAAGAAAAATTGCCTTCAGAAACAAGCCATGTCTTATTGTTCATGGGATCAGAGATGATTGTATAGAACTCCTCATCCTAATGAGTGGAGGACATATCTCATAGAAAGAATATGATGACATTGTGGAACTCTGTCAAGGATACTCACAAGAAACTTACAAAACTAGCAAAGGACCCCGTGACATGATAGCTAGGATTGATAGGACTATTGGTGGATGAATCATGAGAGAAGGAATTGGAAACATGTTGGAGAATTCAAAATTGATATATTGAGCACATTGGGCTACCATCTAAACACCTCACAGCAAGAAAACGAGGAGGAGCCAAAGTGAGCATTAGCAATAATTTTCCCAAAATGTAGAAGAAAGCGTCCACTAAAGGAGTTCACATTAGATCAAATTGATATTTGTGCCATATATAGCAAAGATCATCCTACCATTAGTTTCCCATCTCTACCTAGACACAAGGTTGTCTATCAAGAAGCAGAAGAGTTGGAACAACTTTCTTTTGTTGCACAAGAATGACCATTGTCACAAAATACACAAGGTATGATCTAAGATCCATTCTAAAATTTTAATTCTTATTCGACTAGTCCTTACATGAAGTGTCCATGTTATCATTGGTTCTTACCTTTTGAACCTTATATGGCTCCTCCTCCCCCTCAACAATTTTGGCATCAGGAGTGGAGAAACTCTACATATGGAGGCCTTTAATATCCACCCATGCAACTCATGCCTTCTCCTCTAATGAAAGCATCTACATCCACTCCTCCTTAACCACAATTGTTTGCACAACCCATCGCTAACCATAATAACGGTAGGCCGACTCAACCAACATAAGTCGCTAGGCCAAAAACCCTCCCAACATACTATGTTTCTTCCCTGGACTATCATGATATTCTTCTTAGTTCATGGAATACATTAACTAAAGAGCATCATCCCATGTATATTGAAGATCTCTATCAATAAGCTCGAGTTGAAGAACCCGAGTAGGAGTTTTCTTTTGGACCTTTAATAACTAAGTATGAAAACCCTAAACTTCAAGAACAAACTTACCCTGAAAGGTTAAGTCAAGAAAAACATATAGCTAAACCATAGTTTGATTTCTTGGGCTAGTTTAAGAATGTGTTCCATCCAAACCCTCTTTTTCAATCCATTAAGGATGTACCAATTTACTCAAAATTAGTGAGAGAACTCTATTTAGGGAGGTTTTTCATCAGAAGAAAGGATCCCCAGATATTACATGTCTTGGGAAAGCCATCTAATCTTATGATGGGGGGAGTCCTTTCTAGAAAAATATTTTGATCCTCATAGCCCAATCATTAATGTGCAAATCAATAATATAGTTATTCCAAGGACATTGATCGACTTGGGTGCCTCCATTAATGTTATGAAATCGGAAACCATATAATCATTAGGACTCTTTGGCCTCATAAAAATCCTCATTGTACTTCAATTAGGTGATAAATCAACAATTAAACCAAAATAAATGCTAGAGAATGTAGCCATGTCCATAGATTCATGGGAATATCCTACCAACTTCATGGTTCTCTGGCCTAAATACTCTCTAGAGGGATTCCCTCTAATCCTTGTGTGTCCATGCATGGTCACTACAAACATATATATTGGCTATAGATCTAGGAATGTGACAATATCCCATGGCACCTCCATTAGATAGTTGACCTTATATCCTCCTACCAAGTGTAGTATAGACCTTGAAACGTCTTTCTAAGCTGATGGAGAGGATAATGATGAGGATGAGGTAGCTCACCAAGTCCTCACAATTTTCCAATACCTTGCCATTAGGGAGAAAAATAAGTACAAGGAAATCAATGATTTTATCACATCCTCCTCCTCCTCACACTCTAACACAGGTGCTCTTAACCACATAATTCAACCTAATGTTTATGCCTCTCTAGCCTCAATAAGTGCTTCACCTATCTAACACAATTCCTCAACTGAACAAGGACAAGGGTCAACTTCAGAAACACTTGAAATTCACCTTGGTAAAACACTTGGTATTAATCAAGGGTTGACTAGAGAGGAAAAAGAGTGGTTGTTTAAAAAATTTGAAAAACACCAATGATGATTTTTCTTGGACATATCAAAACATGAAGGGGATCCATCATGACTTGTGTACATGTCACATTTACATTAAGGAAGGATATTGATGCATTCAACAGCCTCAACATAGGATGAATCCCACACTAAAGGAAATTGTAAAAGAGTAACTCCAATAGTTGCTCACAACTGGCTTCATCTACCCAATTTCTGATAGCCAATGTGTCTCCACTCTTGTCATAGTCCCAAAAAAGAATGATAAGTGGAGTATTTATGTGGAATATATATAACTCAATAAATATTCATATAAGGATCATTTCCCTCTTCAATTCACCGACCAAGTTCTAGATACACTTTTAGGAAAGAAATACTTTTCCTTCCTCAGTGGTTACAATCATGCTCCTAAGGACAAAGACAAAACCACGTTCACCTATCCATGGGGGAGATTTTCTTATCGTGTCTTGCCATTCAAATTATGCAATTCTCTAACCATTTTTTGAAGAGTACTAATGTGCATATTTTCTAACCTTGTCCATGATCGGGTGGAAATATACTTGGATCACTTTACCACTTATGGAAATGAGTTTTATGAAGCCCTTGATAATATAGAGAAAAATTTAAAAGTTTTAAGGAAAATAATATTTCCCTCACTAATGAGAAGTGCTAGATAATGTTAACAAACGACATTGTATTAGGGAATCATATACAAGATAAAGGTATCCAGGTGGATCTGGCAAAAAATAGAGTATTATTTAATGTGCTCGTTCCATGATCACAATGAGAAGTATGACGTTTCTTAGATCATGTTAGTTAAGATCATCACTTTATTGAAGATTTATTGTTGATATCTCATCCATTAATTGCTTTGGTTATCAAAAACATTGAGTTTTTGTGGACAAGTAGTTGCAAGCATGCCTTCGAGAAACTAAAGGCTAAAGTGTCACACGCTCCTATTTTGAGAGGGCCCAATTGGCACCTCCCATTCCACATCTCTATGAATGCGTTGGATACAACCATTGGAGTTCTATTAGGGAAATAGGAGAGAACAATCCATACACAATATACTTCATCAATAAACACCGCTCAGCAACAGAACTGAACTACATAATAACTGAGAAAGAATTTAGTCTTTGAATTTGACTTTCGTATTAATCACACTATAAATATCTTTTGGTTGACATTTCAAACCCTCTAATGTGGTTCAACATCGGGACCAAGTTGAAAAAATTGATCTAACCTTAGGATTAAATAACAAAGATGCATCTTGTTCTAGAATTAGCCATTAAAAAATATAAATTATTTTAATCAACAAAGGAACATTAAAAGAGAGGTTTAGGTCATATTTATTCAAATATTTAAAATATTAAAATTTAATTTGGTTAATATATATAAAATCAAAAATCAAAATAAAATATAAAAAGGTTAAGGAAACTATTGATAGAATAGTAGAAAAAGCAAAAATGGGAAAATTAATAAATAAAAAAAGAAAGGACAAAATACAATTGAAAAAATTAATAATAAATTATTATATATATATAAATTAGGAAAAGAAAGGGAATGAAAATTATAATTTTATTGTTACATTAGTATAATCCACAATTCAATTTCAAAGAATCAATATGAATCACAAAAGTTTGGGATGAAAAGAATTACTATCGTTATTTAAGCCATAAACAATTTTAGACATTATATTATAGGATATTCGGTAATATTACACACTGATCATGTCGCTATTAAGTTCTTAAAGAATAAACAAATCACTAATAGTAGAGTCTCTAGGTGGTTGCTTTTATTGCAAGAATTTGATATACCATCTTAGATAAAATTGGGAAGGATAATGTAGTTGTTGATTTTCTTTCTAGATTAACATATCATGAAACTTAGCTTTCAGTAGAAGATTCATTTCTAGGTGAACATCTCTTCACAATATCTACTAACTCTCTGTGGTTTGTAGATATTGCTATCTACTTGGTTGAAGGAAAGCTTTCACAACACCTAACTATGAAAGAATGACTGAGGAACATTACACAAAGAGGAATATTCTTATGGATAGATAGTTTTCCTTTTTGCACAAGATCTAACTTGATTATCAGAAGATGTGTACAGGAAGATGAGATTTGTGAAATACTAAAAGCTTTCCATGATGGCCCATGGCCCATGTGGTGCCTACTTTTTTGAAAAAAGAATAGGGTACTATGGCACAAGTAAATTCTTAGTGTTGACACAAACAATTCCTCTATCTCGAGAGAGCAGGTCTAGCCACAAACAAACAATCTATGGAAAATCTCCTTAATCTAGAACCAAATAAGAGGGCCTACCTCTTAGAATGTTATTCCTCTTGGTGATGATCATGCTTCCTCACTCCAACTACCTTTTGTTTCCTTTGAATACCTGAAACAACAAAACAACAACAACAAACATAATAGCATACAATATTGTATTCATCCTACTTAATAGGTAAAGAAACATTAAGCCATCAAGATGTAACATAACACTTCATGTAGGAAATCAATCAATAATTGTATTCATATAAATTCAAAAAGAGATTACAACCAAATCCTTGACGTTGTTGGTCTCCTCCAACATATCTGGGTCCCACACTTCTGCTAGCATCTCATGGATAGCCCCAACAATGGAAGTTTTAAGGCCTCTTCCTTTAGTCTCAAACCAAACCAAACACACTATTCTCCATCAAACACACACTAGAAAGATACAAGCTATAGATGTCTTGGTGATCATTCAAACTCACTCCAAAACTAATTTAGCTTGGGAAAAGAGAGGTTTATATAGCTTGGATGGAGGGGAGATGGTTCCTCTCATCATGGGAGAAGGTCTTATCTCTTGGATTTGTTCCATCCTAATAGGGGAAAGGAGCCCACACTGACATTAACCATCTACCAGACATCCATTACGAAGCTTCTAGACCTAGAAGTTTCAACTCCATATTTAAAAAACTTGCCAAAAGAGGATCAGCGCGACTGGAAAATGGCTCATTCGCTCCGTACGACACTAGTGCTAGTTTTAATCTCTGCAAATCGATGCGAAGAATAAACTGGTCAATAGTGTCGGTATTGTAAACTGGGGTAAAATGAAGATTCTTGGGAAATGATGCAAAAGGGAATTATTTTGCTCATGAAGAGGGACATACTAGGAGTTTCTTCATGATGGGAAAGCATGTAGGGTTCACTGTAGAGGTCCTCTAGGATCATGGATGAGGAGTATAAGGATAGTGACAAAATTTTGTGTAACAGATGCCCCCTAAAGCATGAAGTTCAAACTAGAGTGAGGGGTGAAATTCTTTACAAGTGGATGCGAGGAACTGGAGTCCCTCATCAGAAAACCTGCAAGCAAGCATAGATACATATACATCACTGAAAACTCTAACAAATGATACATGAATCGTGGCATGGACATAGCCATCTAGAGAATGATTATGTAAATGGATCCAAGGCATGGGCATAGCCATCCAATAGAGAGGGTCATAACGAAACCAAGATATGGTCACAGCCATCCGATAATGAGGAGGATCACATATAACAATTCATGGTATTGTCACAGCCATCCATCTGAAAGAGACATGTACATCAACGTGATCATGTCACATCGCCTTGCAACCTGGACTTGTGTACTCTAAGCCTAGGGTCTTATACTCCAACACGACCCGATCAAAGTACAAATTCTAACATGTGAATGAAGGTGTTGAATTCGAACATGCTAGAAAGTCGCTTGATTACCGATCAATGATGTGAACCTTTGACAAGTGCGAGAGAAACCACCAATAATGACAATGGCTCTCAAGGTACTAGCAGCACAGTTCACGGAATGTGAATAAAGGAACTGAAGTCGAACACCCATGAAATCACTCAATCGAAAGCCAATGATGTGAACTTGTCGTTGAGGGCAAAGAAATTGCCACTAGGGCACTAAAGTCGAACTTGCCATTAGGGCACTAAAGTCGAGCACCCGTGAAATCACCTGATCAAAAGACAATGATGTGAACTTGTCGTCGAGTGCGAAGAACTTTCCATTAGGGCATGCAAGCTCTAAGGTTCTAGAAGGAAGTCTCTCGACCAGCTTGTTGGATAATAAGATGAAGCTGACAGGAAGTGATCGTGTCGGAGGAGGGTCATGATGTACCCCACATCATCGACATGAGACAAAGGATGCAAATGATTTCAAATGATATAGAGAACTAGGAGTAAGTGTAACTACAGAAGGACTAACTCTTGAACATATTGACGACACGTCTCCAAAGTTTGGCAACTTTTGGATCCATATGATCGGTGGTCATGATTACATGGCGGAGATCAAATGGAAGGAAAAAATGAGCGGCCCAACCCAAGAAGGTCAATGATGAAAAGGAGGATGTCCCAACCCGACACGAAGCAGAAAGTGTCATGTTCAAGAGTGAGTTGCCGACACAACTGATAGAATTTCCAATTTCCCCCCACCATTTCTAGTAGGTACCCCAATTATTTTTTATCGCAAGCTTGAAGGGGATAGCATGTACTTGCACTATAAGTTCATCCTTCAAAGAAACCTGACCTAGTAAGTTTAATGAGCCCTAGGAAGGATAAGCTCATGTTTGTCATGGAAATGAATCCAATGTCGTTTAATATTTTAACGAGTCCGGAAAAAGTGTAACTCGGTATATTTTTCATGTTTAGAGAGTTTGAAAAAGACATGGAAAAGAAAACTCCACATGGTCCCTTTTCGTATATTTGTGTATCTCGAGCCTGAAAAGGTAGAAATGATACTTGAAAGAACCACTTGGCCATTTCAATCAAGAAGTATTTTTTTTGTAAATAGTTTATCCTAGCCCAAAAAAGGGGTAAACATATATTGGGTAAACAATGTTTCGCAGCCTTTAACGAGTTCCAAACAACAAGAGCTCGACAATCTTTTCGCATTTAAAAAGTTAGAAAAGAGCTTGAAAGCGAACCCCCCATTTTTATTCTCTTTTACGAGTCAAAAAGGGAAAAATACTCGGTGATATTTTCATTTGAGTTTTACAAGTCGAGAAAAGAGCTTAACCATGACTCCATTACCATCATCGGTAATCTGTCACCTGTCGCTGCACAAAAGGTAAATGCATTATCCAATTTCTAAGGCAAAAATAGGTCAAAAATACTTCAAAACCCCTAATATTTCATGAAAAATGAACAAAAGGAGGAAAAATTAATTATTTTTTACCATTTTACCTTGTGTGAAGAACTTTTCACCCATTTGTGCCCTAGTTTTTCAGGAGCAGATTGTGGGAGATCCAGGAGGCCATTCGACGATCTGTCTATTGCAGGTACGAGCCAAGACCTTTAGCTCCATTTTCATGTTTGTTTTGCCAATTTTTAACCATTTTTTGGATTTTTGGAGG
Source organism: Pinus taeda (assembly GCA_000404065.3). Lineage (NCBI taxonomy): Eukaryota > Viridiplantae > Streptophyta > Pinopsida > Pinales > Pinaceae > Pinus > Pinus taeda. The sequence continues at coordinate 62,414 of APFE030172361.1, forward strand.
AGGTTTTGGCAAAACAAATCGCCCTCGGTCAGCATGATTTCTGGGCACGAAATCGCGCCGATCGGGGGTTATGAACATTGTCAAATGCGTCGTCTGCACTACTATTTTTAAAATAGTCATGTCGGTGCCGCGAACATATAATTTCCAAGTTTTTGCCTAATTTCTCTTATTTAATTCAAATTTCTCTAGCCAACGATGTTTATTGACTAGATTGTATGGTTTTTGCAAAGAAAAAATCACGAAAATCAGTGGATTGGAAGGAACATGAGCATGAGGACATTGACACACAAGTAATGGTAGACCCAAATTGCTTGAATTCTCTAAGGAACTATGGGCTCCTCAAATTCTTCCTCACACCAGGTCTGTAGGCTCAACCTGAATTGATATGGTACCTAATCATTCTTTGGGAAGTCAATCGGGAAGTTTTTATGATTTGTGACCAAGAACTGGAGTTGGAAACTTCTGATATTTATTTTATCACAGGACTATCCCGAAGAGGGGAGCCGGTAAACCTGTATGGGTCCAGCCCTATTGGGGCAAGTGTGACAACGTTACTTGCAGAACACTACCCGAAAGCACTAAAATAAAAGAGCAGCAAGATAGAGATCATGATTGTTCAGGATCTTGTGCTGAGAGTCTTGTTGTTGACCATAAAAAGAGTGGTTGGTACTCAAGCATAGCATGAAACCAACAAGTTGAAGTTTCAACATGTTATTGACTATATGGTGCTGACTATATTCAACTGGGTGGAAGGCATGAAGGTAAAAATGAAGCGCCAGCTATCAAAAGCCAAGGTGGGAAACCTGAAGAAGTTCTGTTATGGTTCCATTCTAGTGACCTTCTTTCTGGAGTGGGTACCGCTATTTCACTACCAACTTGCTGAGGTGGAGCAGCCATTGCCATAAGACCCATGGATGGTCTGTTGGAGTGCATTGATGCCTAGGATTATCGTGGGCCAACCGATGTCCTATAAGCATGCCTTCTTCTCATGGCTACGGTGTCAATTGATCGTAGTAGAGGATTGGCCCTATAGTGGCACCGACTTCCACGATGATCCGGATATGCCTCTCCCAAAGGGAGAGGATTATGAAAATGGAGGTAAAAACCAACAATTTTTTATTTTTTATTTTTTATTACTTTTTAAATATATGCATTCATGACATTTCGATTTTATAAATGCAGATGTTGGACCAGAGCATCCTGCCAGGATGTCCCCGATTGCCAGGCACGTTTCTCAACAGTTCGATGTTGCTCCTTATCAGGAAGGAAGCAATAATGAGGAGACGATCACGTGGAACCTTGAGGGATTGACCCACGGTATCCCAAAGTATGCCCGAGTCAGTGACATCCCACGCCAGTATCAAAGGCACAAAGTGGGGGTATCAAACCAGATCCGCCGACTACTGACTCAAGTAGTACGAGCAGTTACATGCTATCATGAGCATCATGCAAATTAGTTCATAGGTATATCATTCCACATTTTTTAGGCCTGCGAGCCACAAATGTATAAGGCCTATGAGCCACGGACGTATTTGAACACACATATTATTTTTTGTGTTTTGATGTATGACAAACATTATCGAAATATATATATATATATATATATATGCATGCTATATTTCCTTGATTATTATGGGACAAATGTTATGTTTTTTATTTTTTTACATGTTTCGCAAATTTCTATCTAACACATAATTAGCTAATGCATTTGTCAATGTATTCATGTGCCTAGGAATATGATGATATGTAATGTAATCAAAATTTCTCTCCAATAGATGAATACATAGATACATTCTCAATATTTGAGGGTTTTTGATGGAATACTTCTCATTGAGTTGAAGAACAACAAGTTGTAAATCAAGGTTGACAACCAATTCTCGGATGCCAAGAGCGATAGCTTTTGACAACAATTTGATAATTGCGCTATACTCAGCAATGTTATTAGTTGTTTGACCTAAACAAATACCTTGAAGATCAATCAATTCACCATGGGGATCATAAATGACCCATGTCACGGATGACAGTTTCCGAGTACTACGGATAGCACCATCAGTGAAACCGATGTGAGGAGACACCAACATCTACAAAGCAGGTAGAAACATAATAAGAAGGAAGGTTTCTTGCAAAACAACGTACCAAACCATACTGCACAAAAATGAATAACACACTATTGTACAAAATTAGCCATGCAAGATGACCTAAGCATAGTACTTTTTGAGAGATTCCATGCTCAGACTCAGGTAATCAATCAACACAGATGAAAACTGGAGTTTGACCATTGACATGATGAGTAAGCTTCGACTCAGCCAAATAATAGAGTAGAACTCATATAAGGTTGTGCCCCAATGCCCCCTGGGCAAGGGAGGTTTAACGATTCATAAGATGGCAACCCCATTGCAATAATGGAAAATCGATAAAAACTCGGGGAGGGAGAAAAAACTTGAATCTATGAAGAGATAAATTAGCCCTTAGTTGAAAGATCTTGATAATTTGAGGAGAAATGGACATTTCAATAGGCAGCAGAGAAGAGAACTTCTTAATACACATAGACATGACTATGGGGCCTAACAAGAATGAGGAACGATGATGAGTGTCATTACAAGGCACGTCCTGCAGAGACATAACATCCAATGATACTCTCATCAGAAAGAAAAGTCTCGGATAAGGGATCAGGAGATTACAAAGAAACAAGCCATGGGGATTGAGAATATGCATTGAGAGATGCTCTCAAAATGGGATGATCAAAGGATACCGAAGGCGAAGCCGAAACAATTTCCTTAACAGCATAACTTTTCCCCATGTATCAACAAGATCCGGTGAGGGAATTATCCAAGTATCAAACTTGACCGAAATCATGTTGACAGAGGCAACATGAGGAGGTGGGAGCGGAAAAATACCCATTAAGGCAAGATCTTTAAAGATTCTTGCCCCCACACTCTCATAAGGAGCACCGGTGTGCTTAACATATGGAACATTGTCATCTGAGGAGGAAGAGGTAAAGAAGGAAAGTTGGTTGATTATGACTATCTTCCCTTGATGGGGAAAATGAATCACATGGAAAAGGGAGGAGACTATAGCATTCATGGAATGGGTCCAGCTCCATCTAAGTAGAAGATTGTAGTTAATATTAGCGTCAACAATCTCTACTTCGACGTGTACTGTCTTTCCTTCCAAAGTAATGGAAAGGTTGGGAAGGACATTGAATGGTCATGAATCACGCCTGTCAAAAGCTTCCAAAGTGTTAGGGGATTAGTTTAGACTAGGAGAACCAATTGCCTTGCAACAAGTGACAGACATGATGCAAGTAGAAGCACCTTCATCGATGACGGTCCTATGAATGGTTTTCTCATTTATGATTACATGAATGAGAAGGGAAATCTGATGAGGTAAACATGGAACATGTTTTTCCAAGTTAAAACAAATGATATTAGAGTCACTTGGATCAATACCCCCAATAGCCGATAGTAATGATTTCCACTGAGAAGGATAGCTTTGAAGGACCTCAAGAGCAGACATAGCTGATGGAGCTTGAGACAATTATTCAACAATGTTATAATGTTGAGTGGTTCAAGTGTTTGGATTGTATGAGGAATTTCGTAGCACACCTTAAGAAGGTGGTCGAATGATGGAATCAGGATTAGGTCATTCTATATGGAGAGGACCAGAACAAGATGGGGTAGAAGAAGAAAGGGTACCTTCTTTCTCTTTCCCTATTGTCAAGGTAGGAGTTTGATAATCTTTTGAGCTGGTAGCCACGTTAATCAATGTATTCATCATGAACACTTGTGAACCTATGGAAGTGGATGACTGAGGTTGGTCTACCATTTGGGTCTACTGGGACAGAAAGGGCTCTTTCAGGACAGTTGGGGTCCCTTTGAGCAAATGACTAACTTTAGATCATCTGGAACAATCCTTAGTATAGTGATCCTCCTCACAGATGAGAAATGGATATTTGGGCTTCCGTTAGGAAGCATCACCAACAAATGACTTAGGAGGGCCCTATTTCGAAGCATCAGCTTTACCCTTTCCTTTGCCTTTCTTCTTACCTTTGGAGGATTTTTCCATTGTGGTAGACTGGACAATGTGAACCTCTGAGGTGCTACCAAGGCCTAATGAATTGCGAGAGGAATCATTGGAAGTAGTGTTTGAGGCCGACTTCTATTTGGAAGAATATTTTGTAGGGGTCTGAGTCACTAAACCAATTACTCCATCAATAGGAGGTGTAATCGAATACTTAGATGTTGTCAGATCAGATGATGGTTTGGGCGCATTGGGTAACACATCATATAATGTGTCGGATTGTGAATAGACGAGGTCTAGATACTGGGCACGTGTGATATATTGTTCCTCAGTTACGCATCCACCCATAGCAATGTCCTCAGCAATTTTGTTGATGAATGAGATCATGAGCATCTCGGTCAACAACTAGTCAACAATCTCAAACTTAATCAGGTGACGCCTACACCTCCATTCATGGATGTGATCAGAGATGTGGGTCGCAGTGTCTTGCTTTAGCGATGTCAGCAAATGCGTGCCAGTTTCATAGCAAACCGGCAACTGGAAATGTGTGAGAAAAGCCATGGAAAGAGTGTTAAAGTCATGATAGTTATTTTGAGGTAGCTCAATATACCACTTGGCTGCAGCACCTATAAGAGTTCGTTGGAAAAGCTGAAGATGAATGGACTAATCAACGTAGGAATTCAAGGAGCACTAGAGGTGATATGTCATCACGTGGGCTTGTGGATCCTCTATTTCTTTTCCTTCAAAATTCGGACAATCGCTCGAGATATTGGATGGAATTGGAAGCCAATATAGCGAATGAGAAATAGAGTCATTCGTGAGTCTAGACACATCTGGCAATTCCAGTGTAGCCAAGAACATCAACTAGGTATTAAAAGGAATTTGAGGTTGATAAGGGGTCCCAACTGGCAGGGACCATCCCTGCTGGTAAGGATTTTGTCCCCATAGTGGATGATTTTGTCCATATGGCATTTTATTTTTCCCCCACTATGTTGCGGCCTCAAAATTCTGTTGTCGAAACATGGGGGATAACCACCCGATCCAGATCTTAACACAATTCCTTTTCCATTTAAAGTGGTGGCTCTGACTGGGGATAATGGGACCAGTTTCCCAATGTAGGTTTTAAGATGAGAGTGGGTGGCTCATGAGTGTTTGCAATAAAATAATGATACTCTAAGTGACCTATTCTATAATCTAATTTCTCTAACTAGCTTATTCTAATATAAACCCGGGTATTCCTGTGTGGTATGTGATCTACAAAGATATATGTTTAACATGTGATAATAAAGATTGAACACAACTAAACAAAGATGATAATGTAAAAGATAATTCCTTTTATGAAATAGTTAGTCAAAGTAATTTATAAAATATATCACATATATGATGAGTTATATATAAAAATCACAATTTCGGCTAGGCATCATACAAAAGTGCAATTAACTCTTTAACGGAAACAATAAATATCACATATAATTCATGAAAGTAAAGTTTTTCCACTAATTAAATGTAAACAGAATCAAGCATACATGACAATAGTACCATATGTATGAAGTCCTACTCATTTGACAAATGACATAGACCAACTTCTTTCTTCAAATCAAATTGTCTCCCAAGAATACAAAAGTGCATCAACAAAGGAAAGTAGTCTGATATCTAAAAGAAACGATCATGTTCCATAATTTCACCAAAGCATTCACAAACTTATAATAGTGCATTCTTTCCAAATGTTTTTGATAAAATTTTGGACCCTTCTCTAAATGCATGAGAAGGGTATAAATACTATTCTAACTAAATGTGCAAAAATAGATTATACAAAATTTGAGGAGGTTTCAAACAACCTTCCTCCTAACTAGATAACTAACTCCAAAAATAAACAGAGGCTAAATAAAAAAAACTAAGAGGATGAATTGCTATCTACCAGTTTTTCCTTTAAATCACAGATATTGGTCATTGGTTGAATTTGAGGAGGTGCTCCGAAATGTGTCCTGAGTTGTCCTGTGAAGATCGCATCGGTGAACGGTGGCAGCATCCTTTGAATCGTATGAAGGGAACAATTGAGAGTCATAATCTGGCTATGTGGCTTAACAAGATACTGCCAATACGACTCCTAGTTGGTCATGGTCAGTTTTGTAATTGCCTCTCTTTGACTCCCCGCCTTTTCCTGCCAGCCTTTATACAAAGCAGTTAAATCGAGCATTTCTTTCATATTGCCTTCTTTAATGATATTGGTGGCGAACAGGATTTGATTCACTGCTTTAATGATATTCTTTGATACTCCGGCTACCCTTGCGACTCTAGCTCGTCCTGTTTTATTCTCGCATCCCAATCTGTGAAGAGAATGTCTTTATGAGTTTCCTCAATATCGGGTAGATTGAATTTCCTTCCATCTTTAGTTTCCTACCATTCAATGAACTCAAAGATTCTAGCGTTTAAATCATTAAACTTCATTCTTTGGTCGATTGCCTTATCTATTAGATGGTCATTAGTAGTCAAATAGGGAGTAATATGTTACATCTTCTAGCATAAATACTCATGTTGTTTCACTAGAAGGGAATTTAATTCCAAGGCCTCTTTAATGAACTCCTCAGTAGTGGGAACACCCTTGTATCTTTCCATGGATTGCTACATTTTTTGGAGTTTCATGTTTTTGGCCGATAAATCAGCTTCATGGCTTATTTCAGGACCTCCATGTCTTGCTGCAATTGTGCAAGTTGCTCAGCCACTTGCATGTTTGCACTTGTTTTCTCTGTCTCGAGCTCTTGTTCGAGTTGCACAATTCTCACCTCTTTCTCCCTTAGTAAAGTAGATACCTCAATAGCCTTGTCCATAGTGGTCGATGTGCATGCTCCCATGAACTGTGATAGTCTAGTCAAGTTCTCGTCCGGATTGAAAGGAATGTCCTTCCAAACAACATCCATCAGCTCGTTTCCAGGTGGGAATTCAGGTGTATCTACCCTTCTCCTTTTTCTCTGCCTTCTAATTACAGCCTTGTGGAGAGGGCTATAGAACACATCAAGTGGAGGTATTTCAGTTACTTTCATAACAATTTCTGATGTGGGCAGAGTAAGGATAATTTCAGTATGTTGGGATGTTGTTGCTTGTTCCTCCATAGGTGTGGACTGTTCGTCGATGAACTTGGGCTCTGTATCCTTATGAATATGCAGAGGAGTTTTACATTCCTCTGTTTCTTGGGTATTTGAGGCTTTGGGAGTGCCTTGCAATTTCTGATTAAATTGATCCCACTCCTGCTCCAAACTAGTGCCTTTGGCCTCTGAACTGATTTCTGTAGTCGGGGTGCTCATCACTTGTTTCTCAGCTAACTTCCTATTGGAATTAGTTGTGTTGTCTATGTCTTGGGGTTTCCTTGTGTCTGGTGTCTTCTTAGAGTTTACCTTAGATTATACTTGAGAGCTAGGACCTCCACTATCAATAGTGACACTTGGTGTAGACTTATCCTCGGACTTTAATAGATGCATTAGGATCACCTGGAGCCTCTCACCTCTGAATTCCTGAAATATTTGAAAATCTTCAAGTTTCAGATTCACCTTTTCCCATTCAAATGCTTGTTCGAAGGATACAGCTGACTGTAAAAAATCCTCAAAATAATTGTCTTCATGATTGTATGGCTTGAGGTTTACTCCAATAGTGACATTATGTGCTACTTTGTTTAGATCAAATTTCCTCTTAGGAAATGTATGAAGCCTGAGGGCTTCCATATGTGTTGATTCCTTAGTAGCATAAAAAAATTGGCTAAAGCAAAAGAACCGCATTTGACAGGGAAAGTGGGCCATAACGACTTCTTGTCGTCTTTGAGAACTTTAGTCACGCCCCTTAGGAATAGTCTGGTAGGAAATTTCTCTTGCTAATAACTTATCATAAACATATAAAGGAAGGACGTGTGGATCGGATATGCTACCAAAAACCCTAATGTAGGTGAACCATTCTTCAATGAAATACTTGCTGACATTAAGCAGGTTTGTTGCGGCTTATTGGGAAAACCTAGGGGCTTTCTTATTGAAAATTATTTGATGTAGGGGCAACACAATAGCATGGAATATCTTATAGAAGTGAGGTATGTAATGTAATTCCCATATTTTTTTATGACTATGCTAGATTGGGTAAGGATATTGTAAGGTCCATTTCCAACCCATGGTTGGAAACGTCGTGCAAAAACAGATAGCATCCATAATGTAGGCACTAAAATAGAAGGGAGGGAGGTTATCTGAAGAGGATACATTCTTCTGTCGATATTCGGTAATGGAGGTAGTTAGGTTGTCGGATAGGATGGAAGGCCAATTCATGATATGGGAATTAACACATGCATCAATAAGAGGAATCCATTCTATTGAAAACTTAGTATTATTGGGTAGTCCATACAATCTACATAACATGGCTGCTACATAGTTGTAGGGGTTTTCCAAAGAGGCTATAGCATACATACCCGACTTGTCATATTTGAATTTGTTGTCCAACACTCTCCAACCCAAAATTAGCTTGAAGGGGTCTAGGTTTTTCTTTGTGAAGCTAGCCACAAATCTGTTGTTGCAGATATCCCACGGGTCAGGTTTTTCAAGTCCTCTGCTATGAACAACCCTATGAGCTCAATCCTTGAATTCTTGGTCTGCCTATCTTCAATGACAAGGTTTTTGATCACCCACCTGATCATATATGTATAGGGGAGGATTTTAGATCTTGCTCCTATCCTATGAAGGAAAGAATAAGAAGCATCTCTGTATTGAAGTCATGAAGGCCTTGTTGAGTTATTTGTTGCTCTCCTAACAGTGATTTTAGGACGCTCGTCCTCCATTGTGAATCACTTCCGAAGCTGTTTCACCTCTGGAAACATCACAAACTGTATCAGCGAAGATAGGATCCATCTCTATAAACTCAGATTCAACAATGGTATGTTTACTCTATTTCTGCATCACCTTTCTTAATGACATGTCTTTTATCACTTGCCTGAAATAGATAAGATATATCAATACAGACGATATCAGGTAATTAAGACTGAAAGCTTCTTTGAAATGACTTTGGATCGTGAAAAAGGTTTAATGAGATACTCGATTATAACTACCCCTAACCTGGAAAATGATTATCCTTCCTCGGGCCGCTAAATATTTATTAACCTGTCAACTTGTTTGTTTTGGTATTTAAAACGTAATTATTCCACATGTTTACTGCTCTTAATCGCGCATCACGGTCTTTAAAGGGATACAGTATAGCGTTACCAGATGCATCAAGCGAAATGTGAATGCGGATATCACAATATCGCATTTCGCAAATCACTAATGGTCGTTCTAATGGCATGGTTAAGTTTCTTGCGAACTATGCGAGGTGTGAAATGCGATTGCGAAATGACAAGGTGGTGTTATCGCAATGGGAGACCTCATCGCATATCACAATTTTCTGAAGGTGTTTTAAAATAGTCATGCGGAAAAGTGTGATTTACAATTTTCGATGTGGATTTCATCCTTAGTTCGTTTTGCAAGGTTTTGCTAGGTATTTTCTTAGAGTTAGGTATTTTATCCTAAGCCTAAAAATTTAAAGTGGTCCCCATTTATAACTCTAACCTTAGCTATTGTTCTTTATAAATGGGGGGGTTGTTTCGTAGTACAAAAATTGGCGATTCATTTGGGAGAACCAGTTATCTCTGAGTAGTTTTCTGAAATTTCTAAAAAAACCTTTCAAATTGATTAGAGTTATAAGAATAATGTTTACATGAATCATAAGGTAAACAACATTTTTCTGGAATCATCATTACTTGCTCAGCTTAGTTACTTAATTACTTTACCCTTGTAATAATAGAAGTATAAATGTTCGCATCTGCCAATAATAAGGTTTAAAGTAATATAGCAGGTGTCTTCTGCAGATTAGTTTTTTGGTGTTTACTCATTTATCATAGATAGAGCCTCTGCTGCCAGCAGGGGTTCATAGCCTTAACGGGGTTATCTTTTAACCAACAATGATTCATTATCCCATTTGTATGAATTTTCAAATTTCAAAATGATATTCATTTGGATTGAATCTCACTTGGACTTTGTCCCTTTTTCCCCTTTTGAATGTAATCTTTTTCTTTTTTTGTTTCTTTAAAGACATTGTCTAAGCGTGGTAACCTACTAATGACAATGCCATTCACTGGTTGTAACTAAATTGAACAATCTGGCTCTTGATGAGAACCCTTGTCTTCTAATCGAGGAGATCATTAGCTATTACCATGTTTGATATGCAATATTGGTAATATTAGTTTTAATCACTTCCCTATGAACATGGTAAGTAAGCTCGTAATGAGACTTTTTATCCTTTAAGTTTATATATTTTAGAATTACACTCTGAAAAAGGAAAATTTTAATAGATGGGGTGGACCATTGGCTCTTTTGAGAGTTTTGAGTGATAATGATAGATTTTTTTAAGATATTGATCTGCAGAAAGTCCTTACTAGGTTAAACATTCTTTTCTTGACTGATAACAAAACCTTCATATTCTATAAAGATAAGAGTTTGTTCGTAGAATAAGTCTTTTAAGCAAGATTAAGTTTTTCCAAAGAAATGAAGTTTAATTTAGTACTCAAATGTCCTAATTATTCCTTTTAACTCTTAGTTTCTTATAAAAGAAAAAAATAGAAATGTTATCAAAGATTTTATTTTGAAAAGCCAAAAATAAATACTAGTTAACCATTATTTTCCTAAAAAGAAATATGTTACGAAATTGGAAGAGGTTATCTCTTAGGAAAAGTATTTTTTCAAAATTTTCCCATTAAGGGGCAAATAATCCTTCTTACTTGACAAGTCTTGTAAAAGAAACGTTGATTGTCCCATTTTTTCAATGATTTGAAAAGGGCCAAGCCATAGTATTTGGAATTTGGTATGTCTACCTTTTTCTTCGTGTGATTTATCCCATTTCAGAACCAAGTCACCCACTTCAAGAGTTTTTTGACTGGCAGAAGTTGTGTCAAAAGAAGCTTTGACTAATTTTTGATGATGGAAGTGGGTTGCTTTAGCCTTTTCTCTTTCTTCTTCAAGCTTGAGAATTTGAAATTGTCTAGCCTGGAGAGAAGATGAAGGGCTTTCATCGATGAATTGTACTAGGGCAAGAGATGGGATTTCTATATTTGTGGGAGGAACAACTTCTTTTCCATAAACTAAAGCGAAAGGAGAAGAACCAATAGAGGCTTCTGAGTAATCTTGTCTACCTATAGAGAAAATGTTAATGCTTTGTGCCAATTCATGTGCTTTTGATCAATAGTCCTTTGATAATTCTGATGAGGTTCTTGTTTGTTGATTCTTTTAATCCATTACCTGGAGGATAATAATTAGCTAAATATTTCATCTTGAAACCTCGCTTAAGAGAAAATTCTACCATTGTATTTCCAGAAAAGTAAGATGTATTGTCAAAAATTAAAGCTGAGGGTAAGCCAAACCTAGTAATTATGTACTAATCAATGAAGTTTGTAATGCTTTTTGTATTAGCTATCTTTAATGGCACAGCTTCTACCCACTTAGTAAAGTAATTAGTAGTTGTAAGGATGTGCCTATGATGCTTGGAAGAGTTAGGAACAATCTCACCAATTATGTCTAATCCCCATTGTCCGAATGGTTGTTGGATGTTAACTGGTTATAAAGGGAATGTTCTCTTTCTTTCTCTTTCGGCTGTGGTTTGACAAGTTTTGCACTTCCTTTCATATTCATGTGCATCTTTAAATACTGTTGGCCAATAACATACTGCATATAATATTTTGTGAGCAGTGGTATTTCCTCCAAAATGTCCTCCAGCTAGTCCATCATGTAATTCTTGCATGACCTTTTCAGCTTCCGGTTTCTCTAGGCATCTTAGCAATACTGAATCAGAATTCTTCCTAAACAATACATCATTGACTAGCTCATACTAATTTGATTTCAATATTAAAGCTCGCTTTGTTTTATAGTTAAGATGCATAGGAGCATATCCATTTTTTAGATAAAATTTCAAATCAGCATATTGTGGTTGTGTATCATTGAAGCTTACCTCTAATATTTTCACTTCATTACCTTGATCTTCTTCAGGTGGTAACTGGGAAGCTCCTGTTAACATCCTGCAAAAACCTTGGCCCACTATCTTTGTATGGGTTTTAAGAAGAAAATATCTGAAATGTTTCAAAGTTTTAAAGACAACAAATTATTGCTTCTCGAAAGCTGAATAATTTAATTCGACGCCTTGCAAGTTAAAACTGAAAAAGGAGATGGGTGCCTCGATATTTTCATCATTCAGCTGTGTCAAAACTGTTGCATATGATGTGTCAGATGAAAAAGTATATAATACAAAAGGTTTGAGAAATTCAGGGGTTGTTAATGAAGGAGAATTAATAATGGCTTTTTTTATCAACTCAAATGATTCTCTTTCATCCTTTTTCCATTTGAAAACTGCGTTTTTTCTTATCATTACTTGAAGCGGTAAGGAAATTTGTGAAAAATTTGGGACAAATCTTTTTACAAAATTTATTTGGCTCAAGAATGATTTCATGGTTTTTTTGTTGTGTGGGAGGGGAATTTTTTTCAATCTCTTGGACCCTATCAGGATCAATGTAAATTCCTTTCGTGGATACTATAAACCCAAGGAGTTTGCCTTCTGGTAAAGCAAAATAAGATTTTTTGGGATTTAAGGAAATGCTATATTTATTGCATCTTTCGAAAATGTGCTTTAGGTCACTTAAATGATTGTTCGTATCCTTAGAATAGACTGTGATATCATCCAAGTAGATAACAACCAATTTATTAATTAGACCTCTGAAGGCAATGTCCATAGCACGTTGAAATGTGGCACCAGCATTAATGAGTCCGAAAGGCATCTTTTGATAGGCATATGTTCCCCACTTGGTCCTAAATGTTGTCTTTAGTCTATCATCTGGATGCACAAGAATTTGATTATATCCTGAGAACCCATTTAGAAAAGACATTAATTCAAAACCTGCAACTGATTGCAATATATGTTCCACAGTAGGCAAGGGAAAATTATCTTTTTGGCAAGCTTTATTCAGGTTTCTAAAATCAATAGAAATCCTAATATCCCTGTTATTTTTCCTTACGGGTATCATATTTGATACCCACTTAGAATGTCTAACAGGGAAGATTATTTTGGCCTTCAGAAGATTGTTCAATTTAGATTTGATTTGACTTTCAAGGTTTGGATGAAGTTTGCGAAGTTTATGTTGAACTGGATTTTCATTCGAAATCATGAGTATGGTATGTTAATTATAGATGAATCATAGGTCTTGAGAACTACATCATCCCAAGAAAAGATGCCTTTATATGTTTTCAATAACCTAATGAATGATATTATTTCTTCAAATGTTAGGTCAAGACTTAGGTTGACATTTTGAGGTTTTTCATTTGACCCTAGGTTCTCTACTTCAAATATCAGAGTAGAACATTGAGTTTTGGAGTTAGTAATTCTCTTAAACCTATCCTTTAAATCATAGAGATCTTCCATCTTAACCACAGACTTTGGGATTGAGTTTTGATCATGATTATTTTTTATTTCTAGATCATGTTCATGTTCATCTATGATCTGTTCTTCATACGGTCCCTCCGATGTAAGGAAATTAACTATATCTGCATCATTGTTGAATAATCTCCAATTTGTTACATTGTCGGGAATAGATGGCCTAAATATTAAATCTATTGAAAATTTGTCTGGACTAAAGTCTTCTGAGGGTATAAGCCTGGATGCCACATTAGAAAGTAAGTCAGCACTTGCGTTCTGCAGTCTAGGGACTGAGGATATGTTGAAAGAAGAAAAATGAGAAGTCAATTTCTGAGCTAAAGATTGATAGTGTTTAAGGTGCCCAAAGACAAAATGGATTGTATTTCTCACCTGTTTCACAATTATTTCAGAATCACCGTAGACTTGCAGATATTTGACATTAAGACCGATGGCTTTATACAATCCTTGGATCAGTGCTTCGTATTTAGCAATATTATTAGTGCACTAGAATTCAAGTCTACAGGCCAACATGGTTTTCTCTCCTTGCAGATTGATCAAAATGCATCCTACACCTGTGTCGTCTTCTGATTTAGAATAGTCAAAATAAAGAGTCCAGAATAGAGAGTTATTAGAAACTTTTTCTGCTAAATTTAGACATTTGGAAGCATCTGTTTGTGAAAAAATTTTGATTTGAGAAACTACAGTGTTATCTAAAAAGGGAGACATCTGAGCATTAAAGGATCCTAAAGAGGACACAGCTAAGCAATTTCCAATGATATTATTGGTGAAGGCAATAGGTTTGTTGTTTCCCTCGAGGTCGATGACTGTATATTTCATGAATTTCTCTCGGTCTACCCTGATTTGGTTTGGTTTACCGTTGTGTGGCAACCACATGCGAGACCAATCAATTGTGAAATAACCGTGCAACTTTTTAGATCAATCCCTACTGCGAATTAAATCATAAAATTCAGGGATATCAGCCACCAATATATCAATTATTTGTGAAAATTTTGGATTAGAGGAAATCCTAATTGAAACTGGTACTATTTCTCCAAGCACCTCTACTTTTGTCCTATCTAACTGAACTATGTGCACTGCAGATTTTTGAGGTGTAATGTTCAATTTGGTACACACGACTCTTGGCATTATATTTGAGGAGGCTCTTGAATCAACAAGGAAGTTGTGAACGTTCCTGTTGAAAATTTCATAAGTGAGCATAAATGGAGGAACATGAGAAATAGACCCATCACAATTAAAACTAGATGTTAAGTTATGGTATGTTCTATGCTAGAGCAATTTATTTAAATTTTCACAGTTAGCAATCACATCAGCATTACGATAAACTACGGATAGAACATAAATATAAAACACAGAAGACAAGCCAAGATAAGAGGACAGAGGATGTGTCGCAAGCTAGGGACAAACCCCACAATGTGTGGGGAAACCCTTTGATCAAATCTTCTTTTATCTTCAAAGTTCAGCAGAGAAAGAGAGAGAGAGAGAGTACATCTACAACAGAAGTCAACACTTTGACTTATCTAGATCTAGCATAGATCATTTCGTATAATGATGAGATCAGTTGAAGACATTCTACTTCAACTGATTCTCAAGGTGACTCCTTCACCTATCATCGTGTTGCAACTCATCCATTTGCTGCACTTTACTATGTAGCACCATCATGCTGCTCATGATCACACTTATCTTGATGCTGCCTGTTGCATCATTCATCATAGTTGCATCATTGTTGTACCTTTACTAAGATCATGCTGGTTGTACCTTT
This sequence comes from Pinus taeda, assembly GCA_000404065.3. NCBI lineage: Eukaryota > Viridiplantae > Streptophyta > Pinopsida > Pinales > Pinaceae > Pinus > Pinus taeda. The sequence continues at coordinate 77,670 of APFE030172361.1, forward strand.
TGAAGATGTTATAGCAACATCTTTCCAATGATGAGATCTATTTATATCTTCATTGTGCTCTTTGTTAAATAACTCCATTTAGGGCTTCATTATTATAATGACAGTTTCATCATTATGCTACCCTTTATGTCCATGTCATGTTACAGTAGCATCATACAACCATCCAATAGCTTTAGATCTCAACAGTATAATGCATGAAAACTTCATATATTATGGTAATAGTCTGATCCCTCAAATACCCATATGAAATGTTGACTATGGTGTTATGGCCTGCGGCCTAACACAGTCTTCATGTAGCAGCATAAACGATATACTTGTTCTTCCAATGATACCCCAACAGGTTTGTTCCACTGCTCCTTTTAACTCAGCCTTCTAACAAGAAGAAATCACCCTCACATAGTTGTAACGAGGATGCTCAAACAGTCCCTTAACTTTGTTGTATTAAGGTTCCTTCTACTGTGTCTAGAGCACATGGTTGTACTGCGGTTTGAACATCAGATCTGGTCTCCTTCTTACCAGCGTATCAGGGCCTCCTTATTACAGCGTATAGGTTGTTGATCAATCCTCCATGAGCTACAGATAGGATCTCTTCATAACTGCGGATAATGCGTTGAATGTCATTGCTACGTTGTATCTTTATTGCCTGCGTATGTACATATATTTCCATTGCCTGCAAATATATCTTGCTCTGTTGAATTATTTTCTCTCTGCCCTATGTATATATATATAGGGTTATGTATTGCTAACGATGAGATCAGTGTATAATGGCATCAATGTACAGCATACTCTGCGTATTAATGTCATCAATGTACAGCATACATAAGTCTTTCCTGATCTGCGTATGTACAGCATACATAAGTATTTCCTAATCTACGTATGTCTATACGCAAGATTCACGTGGATTTTGTTTTGACTGCGAGAACAATTGTAATTCTAATCCCTGCGGCTTCACTTCATGCCGCGGCCAATTGTGCTTCATGTGGCTACCATGACTGCATCTTCATGCATGATTGTGGCTTCATACCTTGACAGCGGTTTCATTTGCGTGTGTTGGATTCCGGCATCATCAACAACTAGGACATCATTATTAGACCAACGTACTCTTTTAGTTTCTCTCCTTCTCCAAAGACCCAAGACGTGGAGAGGAGATTACATAAAGAGTGAGTGTCTAATGACTCCAAATCCTCTCTTATTTATACTAAAGGAGGATGATTGAATAGACATGACGATTGGGCTTCTAGAGCCTACATAAGAGCTGGTCGGCTTGATAATAATTATATAAAGAAAATAAATTCATATCTCCATAAATACTTATCAGAATCAGATGATCTTTGGATCAATCCTACACCTCTCGACGAGAGGGATCCAATAAAAATATTAGCTTCCATAAATAAGCCAACCCACATGGAGTTTGGCCCTAGTTGCCAATTTAACACTCCCTCTCAACTAGGGAGAACTCCATCCGTTGATCCATAAGTCCGACTGTACTATCTCTGCCATCAGTGTTCTGCCCAACTCTGCTCAGCTTTGTTGGCTCTGATCTGCTCCAATTAACTATGAAGAAGAAGAATTGATCGAGAATGTCTCATACCATTCTCCACTGACCTGAAGTCAGTCTCAGAGTGCATACCACTGGTCCCAGACCAGTCTCAACCGACCCAAAGTCAGCGTCATAGTAGGTACCACTCCTACTACTGGTCCTAGACCAATATCGCAGTCTCAGAGAGTGTACCACTAGTCCCAGACCAGTCTCAGCGGACCCGAAGTTAGCGTCATAGTATGTACCACTCTCACTGGTCCCAGACCAGTACTACACTAACACAAAATCAGTCTCAGAGTATGTACCACTGATCCCAGATCAGTCTCAGCCGACCCCAAGTCAGCGTCATAGTATGGTACAACTCCTACCACTGGTCCCAGGCCAGTATCATTGATCCCAGATCAATGGAGGTCATCCTAGTGTAGGGAGTACAGTAGATACAACGATGCGTCCATCGGT
>APFE030172369.1:0-11672 GCA_000404065.3 Pinus taeda
TATTAGATAATTAGAATTTTAATTTAGGATTAGATTTTTAATTAAAATTCTGATTTTTAGCTTAGCAACATAATTTCCAGATTTATGCCAGATTTGACTCATCAACTTTGGAAGCTCATAGAATGAGTTTTACTTGGCCAAATGAGGACCAAGATGGCTCATTGGAAAGATAAAATCAAGAACATTTCTGAGGAGGTTTCACTAATAGATTTGGTCATTAATTGAGTCAAAAATCATGCAGAAAATCAAGCTCCGAATTTTTAAACAAAATCAATTTTTTGAGTTATTTTCTGCATTTTCATTTGTCAAAGCCTCTTCTAATTGCAGATCCATTCGTCAATAATATCCTTGGCCAATTAAATCATCCCAGGCATCAATAGAGAGCTTATATTTTATTTTCAATTATTTATTTAAATAGAATTTGTTTGGATTTGTTTTAAATGCCAGAAATGATATTTTGATTTTATTGATTGCATCTTAATTTATTTTAATTTATTTTCGCAGAAAAACAATGGAAGAAATATGGAGAAAATGATCTCAGTCAATGAAAATGCTCCAGTAATTGAAGATTAGAATTTTTGAGCAAACAAAATTGGATTTGACAGATTTACCTTCAACAAATTTTCCTCTCAAGAATTCCTTTGCAAATATTATAAATAACAGATTGCAGAATGTAATAAAGGGCTGATCTCCTCTGCAATTCTGGAATTCTAAAAGCACTTTTGTAATAAGGATTTAGAGTTGTAGGTGAGAGGAGTAGAATCTCAGATCTGGGAATTATTGAGGTTTTTCTTCTACATTCTGAGTCATGTATAATGGACAGAGTTTGCACTATTGTAGCTCTGGTTTTGAAAGCAGAAGCTCAAGCATTGTAAAGGACTATTAGAGACCAGAGCTGGGGAAATGGATTCAATAAATTGATATTTCGAATACTATTATTTTAAATGTTGGTTTTATTTTATAATAACAAGAATTGTGTCAATTTACTTACATATTTGTGCACTTTTGTTGGTATGGGTAATTTGTCTCTATTTTATGTTATTATTATCTCTGCTCTTATGAGCTGAATTCTGATTTCTGAGTAACTATTTACTCATAAATATGTCTTTTAATATTGGATGAATAAATAGTGATATGTTGTGAACTTCTTTCGCATATTATTGTTTAATAATTCAAGTTACTGATTAAATGATCAAGATCATTCTAAGAACTTCTTCCTGAGTGTTGTTGATTGATTATTTCAATTAAAAGGTCTCAATAGGATGTGTTTTGCTATCCATAATGTCAGTTAATTGAACTATTTCATTAACATGATATTCATTATAAACAAGACATATTTCAATCCCAATATTATAAATACCTGCTCTTGGTTGGGTTAGATTTATATGTGCCTAATTGAGATAGGATTAAGATAGTTTATTTTGCTTGCATCTTAGAATAAGTTTGCATTTAGATTAATTTCTACATTCTTTTAAGTCCTCTTCCCAAAGAGGAAAACTTTAGTAGTGGATTGGCTGAACCCTAAATCAGCTTAAGGATCACTTTCTTGACTGATTAGCAAGAGGGTCAATCTGATGTTTCTTTTCCATTGGTGAATAAAAGTCACATTTTAAAGCCATTGGGGATTGAGAGAAGGTAACTGGACCTAGTTGAACCAGTCGGAACCACCATTCCAAATGGAAAAGGAGCTGCTTTAAGGTCTGGACTGGGTGGTCATCCCCCATGTTGTTGCAATGATTTTCGAGGCTTCAACACCACCCCAAAGAGAAAATCCCTAATAGACTTAACAGAAAAAGAAGATTCAGAACCAACCGATCTCACTGCAATGTTATTCGATGTTTCCAGGGAAGAATTGAGCATGGAGGAAGTGGTTCTAAAAATAATCCTAAATGAATGAAGGCACCTATATGAAATATTCATCCTAGAGGATCAAAAGAAATTGTATAAATAAACATTCCAAAAAATGCATGGCTAACCAAGGACAGAGGCAAGGAGATCTGGTGGAACAGCTAGGCATGCAACAAGACAGCTCACAGGAACAACAAAGTTGAAGAAAATGAGTGAAGAATAGGGGACAAAGAAACCTGTAAGAGTGTATACAAATAATAGAAGAGATGTTGGTTAACATGGGAAGGGTAATACCACTCTCAACAGTATTCCAACAACTCCACAAAGTTACCTAATGATAGTTATCTCATGGGATGTGAGGGGGCATAATAGCCGAGGAAAATAGAGATACTTACAAGATAGATTGAAAAAGGAGAAGCTGCATATTGTGATTCCCCGGGAAACCAAGGTATCAGGTGAGAAAATAGAGGAAATTCTCAGAAAAATTAAATCCAAATACGAAGCAGTGGAAATTGATGCAAAAGGAAGTGCAGGAAGAATTGCAATATTTTGGAATCCTGTGGAGGTAATGGTAGATTATTCAATGGGGATACCACACATTATGACTGGTCAATTTCAAAACATTGGCACCAGGGAATGGATTCTCATCTTAGTGATATATGACCCTCACACTCCTAGAGAGAAGGAAATATTCCTTCATAGTATTAGGAAACTAATCCAAATTCATACTGAAAAATTATGGTTGATAGGAGGGGACTTCAACCTAATAACTTCACTATCAGATAAAAATGGAGGGATAACGAGAGAATAACCAGAAATAGAGTAGCTCATGGACATGCAACTAGATCTGCAATTGGTCGACATTCCAACCATTAATGGAACACATACCTAGAATAATCGAAGGGGGGGATCCCGTCAGATAACATCAAGGTTGGATCATTTTTTGGCAACTGAAGACTTGATAAGCAGGTATGTTTACTATGAAGCTTCAATTCTTCCATTCATGGGCTCTGATCACTGGCCTATCTGGTTGGAAGTAGACCTGAAACAGGGGCAACAAAACTGACCATTCCAGTTTGAAGCCTTTTAGCTACGTGATCCATCCTTACTTAACAAAGTAAAGGAATGGTGTACCTCACGTACTGAATAGGGGAGATATGTAATGCATACATTCCAGCTACACCTGAAAGAGCTCAAGTGAAATATTAAGAAATGGAACAAAGAGGAATTTGGCAACATCCAACACGATCAGGAACGACTTCAAGTCATGATGCAACAAGTCTAACAACAAATGATAACAAATAGCCACTCGAGCTCCTTAACGGAGGAAGCAGGCGGACTTCTGACCAAGATCAAGAAAATAAGGAAAAAAGAAGAGATATTATGGAAGGAAAATTTGAGAGTCCAATGGCTCTGGAAGGGAGAAAGAAAGACCCGCTTCTTCCATAAATCCATGATACAACATAGGAAATATAATTGAGTATTCTCACTGCTAGACCTGGGAGGAAACCAGTTGGTATAAAATGAAGAGATGGAAAATTTGTTGGTGAACCACTTCCAAAATATCATGTCAAAACCACATCTTGACAAATCAGAAGCTATAAACCAGATAACCAGGCATACACATCAACTAGTCAGCAGGAATCAGAATCTGGCCCTCATGAGAGTTGTCACTTTAGAAGAGGTGGTCAAAGGAATGGAAAAAAACAAAGAACCGGGACCAGATGGATTTACTATTGAATTCTTTCAAGCAAACTGACTTATTCTAGGTAAAGACCTACTAGAGGTATTTGAAGAATCTAGAAGGATGAGAAAGGTACATCCAACCCTAAACTATAATTTCATAGATTTAATTCCTAAATCTGATCACTCATAAGAGCCTAAGGGGTTCAGGCATATAGCCTTGTGTAACATCATATATAAAATCTTCTCAACTATTATGGTAAATTGATTCAAACCGATCCTCCTGGCATTAATCTCCTAAGAACATACTGGCTTTTTCAAAGGCCTCCAAATCTTGAATGGCCTATTAACAAGCCAAGAAGTCTTCCATTCCCTCAAGATTATCAAATCTAAAGGTATGATGATTAATTTGGACATGTCTAAAGCCTACAACTGCCTGATTTGGACCTATTTTCTGAGTATCCTGAAACCCTTTTTCTTTGATCCTTAGTGGATACATTAGATTTCGTCTTTTATACTAACCCCTGTGTTCTCCATCCTTATCAATGGAGCCCCCACCGAGACATTCAATGCCACTAAGGGGCTTAGATAAGGTGACCCAATCTCCCCTTCCATGTTCATACTAGCAGCAGAAGGCCTGGTGCGATATGTTAAAGTGAAGGTCCAAGAAGGACAATTTAAAGGACTCTGAATGTGGGGGAATGACCTACCATTAACTCATGAATAGTTTCTTGATGAAATTATGATGTTTTTCCAAACCACCCTCATGGAAGCAAGATCTCTCCTGGCTATCCTTCAAGACTTGATGAATGCTTCAGGAACTCAGATCAATAAAGATAAGCATGATATCTTTTTCTTTAATACAATTGTTCAATCTTAAGCCTTCCTAGCAAGAATAATGGGCTTTCAAATGGGTACCCTTCCCTCGAAATATTTGGGTATCCCCATAAGTCTCAATCCCCTCTGAGTGTAAAACTAGAAGGCTCTCGTGGAACAAATTCAAATTCATCTTCAAAACTGGACCTTTCGAGCCCTTAACATGGAAATCAAAGTCATCCTCCTAAAGGATGTGCTGTGATCAATACCAATTTACCAGCTTTCAAGTCTAGCAACGCCCAAAATAGTATGTAATTACATGACAAAAATCTTTTAAAAAATCCTATGGCAAGGGCCTCAAACGGCCAATAAATGGGCTCTCCTCTCTTGGAAATGGTTAACTAAGCCCAGACTAGTATAGGGTCTAGGCCTTAGGGACCCCTATATTTTAAACCAGGTTATGGGAGCAAAGCTTTGGTGGAGATGGATCCAAGGAGGAATAACTTATGGAAAGTAATTTGGGAAAGGAAATACAGAATGTCGATGATGACAGAAGGAAGACTGAGAACTCGGGAGAATACAAGGGGATCAACCATATGGAACTTGGCAACAGAAAACAGAGATCTGATAAGGAACCATAGCTTCTGGGAGATCAAGGATGGGTATAAGGGAAGGTTCTGGAAAGTTGCTTGGTAGTAGAGGGAAAAACTCTTTAGGGTACAAGACCTAGTGGAGATATTCCTATACACAAATCGACCAGCAAACCAAACTATGAATAAATTATGGGAAGTGGATGATAGATCAACATGGAAAGAGTAGAAAAGGAGATACCACTAGCCCGTAGCACTAGAAACTCCCCAATGGGCATCATATGACAAAGAGCTCAATTCCCGAAGAATAACGATCTCCGAAGGAACAGACATCATCAAATAAGGATATAGGATTAACGGCATCTTTACAATACAAGAGGGCTACCACCTAAAAGAAAAACACCAACAACAATAATGTTTACCCATTTGGGGAAGAATATGGAAGGAAAAGTTATGGCTGAAGGTATCTTTTTTCCTCTGGGTGTTTCTCCATGGTCGAGATCTCACATGCGACCAACTATAGAAACGAGGGGTCCAGTGACCTTCAGCTTGTTGCATGTGTGAGGACCAAATGGAAATGATGGAGCACCTACTGAATTCATGCACCTTTAGTAACCATCTATGGCATAATCATGAAATCCTCTTTGGCCATTCAGATCGAGACTACCCAAGCACAAAAGCAACAATGGAAAATTGGAGGAAGAAAATCTATAAGAGCCCCATCCTCAACCGAGCCTGAAACCTCTCTTTAGGCTTTCTCATTTAGGCGGTGTGGAAAGAAATAAATCAGAGAGTATTAAAGGATGGAAAAAAGACAATAGTGGAAGTATGGAATATTATCAACCAAAACATCTGTGAAACCATTTTGGCAAAGAAATGGTATCTAGAGGGCTAGGAAACAAGGCCCCCGGACGACTGAATCCTAGCAATGCTCAATTTGACCCTACAAATGCTAATGCCAAAATCTTGGAAACTAAAAACTTCCTCCACTCAATCCCTATCATACTTCACATGCCCTCCTAAGGAATTCATAAAATTAAACTTTGACGAAGCAGTTAAAGGAAACCCTGGTGCAGTCGGATTTGGAGGTATATTCAAAGATCACCAAGGGCAAGAAATCCGGTTATTTGCAATGGACTGTGGCATCATGAGAAACAATGAGGTAGAATCCAATGCACTCAAACATGGATTGGAAATCGCAAGAAGAGAAAGATTTCAGAAAGTGGTGGTGGAAGGATATTCTACCTTTGTGATAGATACTGTGAAAAATCTTCAGCATGGTACTCACTAGGAAAAAATTAGCAAGAGTTGGAGAACAACAAGGTTAGTCTAGGAAATAGGGATTCTCATTGAAGAGATACCATACCTTCTCCTAGAACATGTTCGCCATTCAGGGAATGTTGCAATTGGCGTCCTAGCAAATTGGGGCTGCTGTAATCCGGGAAATACCCTAGACATCCGGAAAATTCTGGAAAAGGATAGGGAAGGATGACAGGGCCCCAAAATGGGATGTGATGGGAAAGGAGATCTAGCGATGGATCATGGACATGTGTGAGGGACAAGTGGCTAGGGCTAGTGGGTGGCCCACCCAATGACCCCACACACGCATGGCAAGAGGTACCAGGAGAGAAAGACAATAGGTGTCGATCACCTCGGGAAAACAAACAAGAAGGTCATGAGGTAATCAAGGAAGAAAGGTGGTGAAGGAACCCAGTGCATGCATGTAAGGTTAGAGGAAGAAATGGGTAGTGGGAGATGAAATCGGAAGCTGGGGAGAGGACCTTGCCTACAGGAGGACGGATTTCCGCTACCACTAGGAAGACGCCATCAATGCCTCGGAAGGAAAATCGTATGTAATTCAGACATGCCTTAGTCTTGATATGGAATCAATGTTGTAAGAATGGAGGTTGACCTGGCAATCAATGGTGGTGGTTTTGAATGTTTCAGAAGAAATTTGGTTCAGTTCTCTGATTTTGGTGTCTGGCATTTTACTTTCTACAATGTATGGTAGCCTATTGGGGAAAAAGGGGATCCATGGAGGGCTAGGGGCAGCTCTTGGCTCTTGGGTAGTGAAATTTGTTCCTGCCCTCATCAAAACCAAAAGTTTGGGACAAAGAAGGGGTCGAGGCTCCTGTGAGGGCTTGTGGTCATCTGGAAATCTTCAAAGCCAAAGAGGAAAGAGAGGGGGTCTGGGATTCGCAACACCAACATGTCTGTCCATTCTAGATTAGTTTGGTTCTTGGTAGAGTTTCAGACCCAGTGGAATAGGAACGGGGTGTCGGGGAATGACATAATCGGTATGCTCAACCAAGCGGTCATAGCTTAGCTTCCTAGTAATCCTTTGGAGGAAAAGGGAAATAATTGGGATTTTGGGGACTCGAACCTCGGTGTGGCTGGTAATTATGCCATTGCAATTTCAAGCCAGTGGAACTGGAGACATGGAAGGGTAGAGGACCAAATGATTCACTAGGGGGTTTTCTAGGTACGTTCTTCGCCATTCTCTCAGCCAATTCATTTAAAGTCGGGTTGCAAGGTATTTTCGATGACTAGAGAGGGAGGGAGGAACTAGGGGCTTCATACCTTGGTGGGCTTGAAATATCAGTTAGAATAGGGTCTACCTCTTGCATCCTTTTTCCTGAATACCCTAAACGCTGCTTGTCCATCAACTTGATTGTCGTTGTGCCTAAGACAAGAACCCAGTGGGTCGGCTGCTCCAAGGGGATAATTAAGTGGTTGAGGGTTGAGTACCACTTACAGTTGTGCACAGTGAGGCTGAAGGAAAGATGGGAGGGGACTGGAGGAAATTTGGGTTATATCCCTCAAACCCAAACTTGAGACTTTGTAATGGTGCTTCACATGGAATGGCGAGAGGCCAATATTGACATATGGTTTGGTTATAATGTTTGTGTTTATGCTTCTCTTATAGGTTTATTTAATTTTCCTCCCCTTCTGACTCCGATGCTCTTGCCATGGGATAAGGAAAGAATTAGAGAGTGGCGATGGCTGGAAGAAATTTTGAGTGAAATCAAAATGGTGAAGGCAGAATCGGGACCAAGAAGAAGAGGGGGTCGTCGCACTTGCATACATATAGACAATAAAAAGAAAACGTCGTTGGCCTCGACTAGTGAGACCTAGCAGAAGAGGAGCAGGAAAACTAGAGAGGAAAACACGCATAACCTCATGCATGCATACCATGGAGGAACTCCAGTACAAGTTAAGGCCATAATTTCAACATCAGAGGCAGAGCTAAATGCCAAGGCAGTGGCAAAGCTGCTTCCAACGGAGGAATCGGATCCCTTTCTCATAGATCCAAGACACACCTAAGGCCAGCAAATGCTATTTAGACAGATAGTCCATCTTTACTGGGTGATGAAGAACCTATTGGCTAGGGCCATGACAGTGAAGAGGAACCTGGAGGAACCACTGCAAACACGAAAAGAGGGGCCAAGCTTAAAGGATATTCAAAGGGAGATTCAGGCTGTGTAGGTGGAGCAATATCATCAGAATGTTTGTTTTGGCTTAATGGAGAAAAAAATTCAAAGCTTTTTGCATAATGAAGTGCCCGGGTCGAGTGCTAAGAACCCGACTCCTATTGAATCATCAGATGACTGAAATTAGATTGGATAAAAGTAATGTTTTCTGTTACTATAATGATCTGGTCAGATAACATTTACTTTGATAGTAGAATGATTAAACACATACTAGATACAGTAGTTTATTTAGCATGGGTGGATATTCTCAAACTGTTTAAATTTTGGATGCCATATGATGCTGATCGGTGGCCAACAGACCTGGTTTCCCTCGGGCAGGTTGAGGCCACTGGACATATTTTTTGTTACCTGCCTATATATGATTAATAGAAAAAGAAAGCACTGTCAAATATATATATATATAAACCCGTGAGAATAATTTGTTAAATCTTTATTTATTTAATTTTCTCTAGGAATAATTATTAAATCATTGTTTAAATAATTATTCCTTGTCACATTTTACTAAATCCCCTAGGAATAATTAGATAAATCACTATTTATTTATTATTCCTTATTTCCATTATTGGAATAATTGTTAAATCATTATTTAAAAATTATTTCAATTTCACATCATGCTTAACCCTCGCGAAATAATTAAAAAATCATTTTATTTGTTAAGTATTTATAAATAAAGATATTTTACCATTTTAAATATATTTTCCCTCTCCAATAAATATAATAGAGTATTTGTTAAGTATTTATAAATAAGGATATTTAACCATTTTAAATATCTTTTCCCTCTCCAATAAATATAATAGAGTATTCCAAGCAGTTAGATCTTGATTTGGTCAATATTATTTTATTATTCTCCATTCATTCTTCACCATGATCATTATCATCGTCACCATTATCGTCTCTTTTCTTTTGAGCTCCCATTTTATTTTTTCACAATGATTGGGTTTTTACATATTGAGATAGAAGATTGTTTATTGAAGCATCAAGGACATGAAAGGACCCATCCCACAAAAGGGGATTTGCAGACCCTTTTTGTAGATATCCTTCACCAGGGGTTTTCAATAAATAATTTATTCAATGTTAGCCTTTCCATTTGGGTTATTACATTGGATATATTTATTGTTGTCTTCTATTCTATATCATCTATATTTTTGTCGCAAGTTTTTCCATTTTTAATTCAAATATGAATCGTAAGCAGCCATCAAATTTTTGTTAGGGTCACTTGTCACCTAGTGACTTAATTAAAGTGTTTTTGGTACACCTTCCAAGAAATTTCACACTAACACAAGCCCCACTAGCCCATTAAATGGCGCATATATATTGAAATTATCGTGGGCCATTGGGTGGGGTCTAAGGTCTCCCGCGGTCCCCAACCCATTTGAACATTTTTTATATATATAATATAAATGCTTTGGGGGGGTGGCGGGGTTATGGCCTGCTCCCCTTATTTTTTTATATTTTTTGTTTTTAATACAGCAGATTATTTAAAAATATTTGACCGGTTTTTGGGGTCTACTAGACAAATTAAGTAGGCAACAAATTCACCATTTCTGACCTCTGGATTCCATGTGCTAACCCTTTGCGAAATTGTTGCCTTGTTAGTGACTGCCACTTGGCCAAGTTTGTCCAAAACTTTTACTGTGAATATCTTGAGCATACGAACTTGGATTTGAGCGTCATTTGCATCGTTGGAATTAGGACAATGAGCACTATGATATAGTCTTGATTTGGATGAAATCTGAGAACTTTTATTTTTGATATTTTCCATAGTCACTACTAAATTTTGAGCATGTCTAGAGCCACTTGGATTATTCCTCCCCACTGAGGATATTTGGGTCCTCCAAGTGCATGAACGTAATCTGCATCTGTTGTGTTACATTTTCTGCTCCACAAGTATCCTAACAAGTCACCCTTCCTTCTCCTTCACCTTTGTTCTTCGGAGCCATAAGTGATAACCCAACCCCTGCATCCTCTGCAAACCTGTATAATTATTGCAAACCACATGCTCAGTTACATGACCAACCATGACCCAAGCATCCCCATACTTTCCAAGAGTTTATAACACACACTCTTTGGTCAAATTTACATCAGAATAGAAAAAAATACCCCAACTGTCAATGGACGGCCAAAAACATCATCGTTTATATAACAAGCGATGGAAAACACATCATCACTTTTACAATTTTTCACAACACATGATATACAAAATGAGCCATGACAAGCTACCATATCTAGTAAAACCATCTCTTACTCAACAAAGTGAACCACCGGGAATGTAGCATATTTTCTTGTTGAACACCTTCACTGGTTGGTTTTTGCACGGGCGCTTTGTCCTTGAGACGCTGCTCTAGATGGAGCCTCCATCATGTGTCTCTTTGATTTCCACCTCTATTGCAATGACTGCAAAAATTATTATTCCTCCATACCTGCTTAACCTTCTTCTTTCCCTGATGTGGAAAAGGAATTTCACACCTCATCCCCTTTCTTGTTGCCATTCTCTTCTAGCACTCAACAATCACATGGTTATGCACACCACAAAAACTACATGGTTTTCTATCCCATGATTTTTTTTGATCATTAACATGCTTGTAATGAAAATTAAATTTATATTACTGAGATTGTTTATACCTCTCTTGACTATCTTTGGTGTGATCCTGGCAATGAGCTTACCTTATCTCTTCCTCTGCAATGTGCATTGTCATGGGGGGATTATGATGTGTTCCAATCACCCTCTTTCTCTAATGGCTTCTAAATTGTCTTGGAATATTTTGCTACCTTTGATCATTCTCCTTCAGTGTACCCCAAACTTGAAAATCGATGTCTTTGTACAACCTCCAATGGTTGAATCATCCCTTGGCCATTAACACCAATTCCTCCTCCTTTATACCCCATCTTGGTAAGGAGTCTCATACCAATTCCTAAAATGGGCACCTGAATGTTTCCAATAGAAATAGTGCCATGTGAAAATGAAACTAAAGAATGATCAACACTATTTACCTCAGTTGTCGATTCTGGAGCAAGTGATGATGGCTTTGCTAAGCCTTCATTGCGCTTCAATTTTTCCAAGGCCTCTTCCATGGCTTGTAATTGAAGCTACAATCTTTGCTTCTCCTATTTTTCTTCTCGCAGAAGTCTCCTCAATTCAACATTCTCTACTTGAAGGCTCTGATTGATCTCCTCATCTGAATGATGAGAAGACGGTGAAGAATATGAATAATCACTACAAGATGGAGCATCATCCTCTGCCCTT